>NSJX01000012.1:645857-666148 GCA_002286715.1 Dentipellis sp. KUC8613
GTGAGATTGTCTGTCCCAGAGTGGATGTGCGGTATCGGCTGCAGTTTGGCGGGACGACAGGAGTGACATAAACCTCTACTGTATTGCCGTTGCCATTGGATTTGGTCCTGAAACAGAATGGTAAGCCTAATCCCAATTCAGGAGCCATAGAAAGGTCAATTAGCTGTCGAAGTATGGGCAGCGATCGGGGTGCATGGCAAGTGCTAATTTTGTCCGAAGACTCGAGGTAATCCGGTCGATGATTCAGGTGCAACGATTGTGGCTCGCCGCGGCAAGTCTGCCATCCCTCAAATCTGCAGCGCTGAATGCAGCTCTAGTGTCCCACTGTCTACCAACCTTCCCTCACTCGGACACAACATGAGAGCCCTTCTGTAGACCATCCATAAGACTGAGTGTGCCCTGAGAATGCCTGACAAAATTTCCCAGCAATTTCGGCTGGATGATCCTAAGCCTGAGACCGAGACAACCATGACATTAATTCTAGACTAAATGGGGACTGCACCGGCTATCCTCACACTGTCAGACTGCTCTTTAATTCCAAGGGACTCATCTCTCTGTTCTGCACCAGCTCATAATAATTCTGAACACCTGAGATGTGTGAGGAAACATAAATGTTGTTTTCGGAGGGCAGGAGCAGTCGACACAGACGCAGCGCGGCAGCCAAGCTGCGCTCATTTCGGACGATCAGTTGCATCCTCGCTTGCAGCCCCAGGCGACGAACACTTCTCGCACGTTTCAGGGGCCCGCGCATTCAGTTTTTACCGGAGAAGTCTGGCACACTGACCGCCGTGGGACACCAGGAGGACATGCTTAAATATCTGTCCTCCTGCCCACACCTGCCCGCATCCCGTCCTGCTCTTCCTCTCTCGTCTGCTCCGCTACACTTTGTTGCAAACACTCATGTTTTCTGTAGTATGCACTGTCCTTTCGCTTATGGTGAGCTGTGCATCCAGTCTTTTGAAGTGTGCGACTCACCTTTCTCTACATGATAGTACATTTCCATCATGGCCATCCCAGGTATTCAAGTCTCGCAGGCTCAGCGGGTCTGTGATTGACAGGCGTCGCCGCAGCGTCGCCACATCGCGTGTCGGGTGACGGCGGTGCGTCGAACCATCCTTTCTTCATGAAGTGTCCCTGACGTACTCCTTCCCAGTTTCACATATTGATGTGTCCTCTCGTTGGTAGGGTCCGTAGAGAACCGGTGCGCGACACCCTTTGTCCGGTGCTGTACCGTGCTGATAACCGGATCTGCCACAGCATCATTCCTGCCGTTATCGTGCATTGCACTGATCACACTCCACGTATCGCTCACGGAAGTGGTATGTGGTACATCCTCCCGTCCGTGTTCTTCGTACGGCTGATAGTGTTATACACGTAGGTTGATAGCAGCATCGGACAAGGCCAGGCCAACGAGGTAGAGCTGTGGTGTTCATTTCAAGTGTATGTGACGGGGCGGCATGTAGATCGTGCATCAGCTGCTAGGACCCGCTGCAACTACGCGCCTACGCACGATGCTCGCAGAATGCTTCGCGCACCGGTGATTGCGTCTTTCGTACAGCGCGTAGGGATCGCCTATTCAACACAGGCGGCACGTACCAACGACTTTGCGGCTGGTGGAAACGGCGGGTACATGTCAGTATATTCCGTTGTACACTTGATCTTCGCGGGACTCACGCATTCACATCCCCTGTCCTCCATTCCCGTTTCTTGTAGCCGGAGCACACCCCGCCGAGGCCAGAGCTCGTGATCCAGAGTGACGGGAGGTGCGCGCGTGGGATACACTGCCGACGGTATGTATTGCATGCCACTCCTGCAAGATGGATGTTGGGCGATGCGTGCTGACGACACTCTGCATCGATCGCGCCATGAGGCTGCGTCCCGACATGCAAGCCGACCCCGCCCCGGCGTGGCCACTGTACGTGCGGGATAGACCATCGGAGGGCGTACCGTTGCGTACCCGACGGTGACGGCGCGCACCAACAATCAGCCATCCATTGCATCAGAAGGTGTTGTTGATCGGTTCTCCGGCTGTTGGAAACGATGGAATTATGTCAGTGTTTTTGTTCTCTTGTTTCTGTGGACCAAACTCACATATCAACACGCCGTCTATCCGTTCCGCCATGTTCCGCAGCTGCAGTGCGACACGTCTCACCGCAGTCGCAAGCAACCGGGCGGCGGCGCACACGAACGTCGGGCCGTCTATGTCGTAGAAACGGTGCCCATCGACTCGGGCGCTGGTGGAAATGGCGGATACACGTCAGTGTTTTATATCCTGTATTTGCGGTTCGCGGGACTCACGCATTGGGACCCCTTATCCCCCCCTTTCCATTTCTCGTAGCCGGAGCGCGTCCCACCGAAGCGGGAGTTTGAGGTCTTAGCGACGACAAACTCGCGTCCACGAGACACCCCTGACGGTATGTTTTGCATCCCATTTCTGGATGTTGGGCAATGCCGGCTAACAGTTCTCTGCATTGCTTGTGTCGTGAAACCCCGCTCCGACCAGCGCCGACATGACTACCATATCTGCTGGGCGAGAAGCCGGCGGGCGTTCCGTTGCATGGTACGCGGGAAGTAATGAAATCCCGGTATTGGTGACGCGAAGCCACATCGCAGTGCACCAGCGCGCGTCGTCAGTGTTTCTGGGATGTCTACGAATGGGGACACGGGGCGGCTGCATCGGCACCTTTCAGTACTTGCACAGCGCATGCGGACGACCCTTTCGTTCCCCCGCAACCTATTGACGACCATGATGGCACACGCCAACAACCAGCCATCCATTGCATCAGTCCAAGTCACTGATGAGCCCTCTCACTGTTGAAGACGATGAAACACGTAAGTGTTTTCTGTTCTCTAGTTTCCGTGGGCCGTACTCACATCTCGACATTTTGTTTGTCCGTGTTCTGTATTCCATAGTCAGAACACAGCGCGTTGAAGCGAGAGACCATGGTGTTCAGGAGATGGGCGCGAAACGCTGACGACAGTAGCGCGCGCCAATAATCAGCCATCCATTGCATCAATTCAAGTAGGTGGTCGGTCTAGGAGCGACGAAACCATGTCAGTACCTTCTGTTCTCGGGTTTTCGTGGGCCATACTGACGTGTCGACGTTTTCTCCCTAGTTCATGAATCGCGTCAAGGCGAGGATTCGTGTTACTCAGCCAATGAGCGCGCATGCGCGCGCAATACGCTGACGACGGTATGTGTCGCATTCCCGATCCTGGGCAACGCGGGTGAACGGCATATTGTAGCATTCGCGCCGTGAAGCCCCTCGTCCAAGACACAAGCCAGCCCAGCGCGGACCGCCGAAACGACTACTGCACGGAAAATTGCCAGTCCGCAGTGCATCGAGGAGGGCGAGGCGGCGAGAATCGTCACGCTCCCGAACAGGGTCTGGGAACAGGTCAGTGAGTCGTTTCGCGAAAACGAGGATGGCTGCACTTACTCCTTTCATTCTATAGTCCGGATGGTTTGTTCAGGGCGCCATAATTAGGCAGGAAAAAGGACACGCGCATCGCGTGTGGCGACCTAAGGTCGCACGCCTGACGTGCTTCAGTGCGCGATGAGAGGGTCAGTCCGTAGAACGCGTCGGGCGCAGTCGGATGCGTCTCTTGCCTCAGCAGCTGCCCGCGTAGTAGACAGCGAGACCGTGCACGGGTTTGCGCGTGAGAGGTCCTCCTATGTGGGAAACGTCTGCCCGTTGAGACGTCGTCTCCGTAGTGGCGAGGGACCGGCTGTCGGTCCGCGTGAAGTTCGATGGTGGGACGGATGGTGGAAAGACGACGCGCGCTGCTGAGAAGGGCGCGGGACGGCGTGTCCTCAGAAGCATGGGTCCGTGGTCCGCAGAGCGGCCCCGAGCGTTGTCGAGTTCGATGGTGGGGCGGATTGCGCACAAACGGGAAGTAACCGGCATAAGCGGCGGACTCGGTTCGCGCGATTGTGCGAACAAATTGCTGGATGAAGTCCGATGGTGGGAAGGGCGGCGGAAAGACCCAGGACGCCCTATCGGGACCGACGAGAGCGCACGTCCTGTGGGTTCGTGGTCTAGGAGCCTTGAGTCGAGCGTCCCGGGTTCGATGGTGGGGCGGATCCCGCGCAGGCAGCGGGTCCAGTTCGTGCTGGCATGCGATTTGGGCTGTGAACAGCCGTGGCCGCCCACATGAGTTCGATGGTGGGACAGATGGGCCGTGCAGGCCGTGTCGGGCATGAAGGGCGCGGCGCGCGCGGTGTCGCTCGAGACAATTCGCGGCTGTCGAGTGCCGAGGCGACGACCAGCGGTGCTGAGATCCTGGAAGCGTGTTCAACAGAACGAACACGGGAGAGCGAGGATTGTACGGACCTGCGAGAACATGGCCCTGCCGAGGACGGCGCCGGTACATTCGGGCTCTTCCCCGCATACCTTTGATCGTTTCGGCTTCGAAGTCGACATTGCGGGTGTGCCAGTATCGCTTGCGAGATAGACAGATTGTCCGTGACGCTCTTGAGATGTCTAGGTCGTCGTGTCGCGCGACAGTGTCCTGTGCACGAAAGTACGGTCGGTGAGTATCTCCATTTTGCTCGAAGAACGAGACGCAACTTACTAGACAAACTGCAAGGCTTCATCGTCAGGAGTGCGCAATCGCCGACGTAGCGCTTCTGCTTTTCAATGGGCGGGGGTCGAGAACGCTCGAGTGCGAGCAAAACGCAGGTGGTGGGAGGATGGAAGCGGTGAACTTGAATTGAGCGCCGGCTCGACGCGGTGACGCGTCGACTAGAAACTCTATTCAAGTTCGCCTCTCGTACTCTCGTCTGCACAACACTGAACGACGTGTTCATGTCGCTCGCTCGTTGGGAGACACAGGCAAGTCATCTTTTTGGACTGTCTACATAATCTAATTTCTTTCGAACTTCGCAGCGACAAGAATGCGAGACCGTCGCGGACGGTGTCGTTCGGGAAACCACATCTGCATGCGAGGTGGCCCTCGGCAATGCTGGCTCGAGTGAGACGTCTACTATGTCCAAAACCCGTATCTAGAGTCGTTTCGGATGTGGCGGAGCTACGGAAGGCACGGTGGTAGGGTCTGCAGGAAGGTGATCTCGACGTCGCAGGTCACGGCCGCAGAATACGGCTGTCGAGAGGGCAGCTCCCGCGGCAATCGTGTCTTCGCGTTATGCTATGCTGACCTCCATCGCGGAGGCCTACGCGAAGAGGTGGGATGTATCAGCCGGCCATGAAAATGTCGGACTCGTACCCCCCTCGAGTTCATTCGCGACGTCCCGGAGCGAGCCAGACGTTAACACGGTGGTAAAAAAGAGTCAAGGCCAGAGACAACGCACCTCGAATCTGGTAGGTCGTCCTTCTCTCGCATCGCACCCGTCCAGTTGCTCACGTCGCAAGTTGTCGCGACATGTCGCTTGAAAGCGACCGAGTCTGATGTCATGCGCGTGTTCGAGCGGAGTATCGCGGCCGCCACGTCGCAACAAATCGCGTCGAGAGCTTCATATTCTGCGTGTGAGATGTATGTGCCCTCTTTTCTGAATCCCGCATGGTTACTGATGTGCGACCCAGCTGGACGCTTCGGCAGCGAGCGCGGCGACGCTATCCCGAAGATTCGACGGCGCGTCTGCGAGCGCGTGTGCGTTACGGCCCTGCCCCTTGAAGCATAGGCTAGATAGCCGAAGTGTGTATGAGTGGAGATCTAGGCGAAGATCACAGAAAATGTCTTACCGGACAGGTAGGTCTTTCGGGACACGATGTCACGCGTGTATTGTTCCTCACGCTACGCATGGTCAGCGCCTCTCATGAATCTAGGACACAATATGCGTACCTGAATCCGAGAGGTCGCGTTATGCGCTTCCCTCAACGCGCACCGAGCGGAATCTGAGGCGGGACGCGCGCCGAACGCTGCAAACGAGTTCCTGCGCGCTTCGTCAGTTTTGTATGTATCCATTACTTAACTTAAAGAGCTGTGTTTTCTAATGTGCACCTCAGAAGGACTCTTTCGCGCGAATGTGTACGATAGCGATCCGCGACGGTGTTCTGTCGTCGCTTTTTGCAGTGGGCACGGGTCTTCTAGACTCGATCCTACTCGGGTCAGCGGGACCTCCTGGGCTACGGCGGCTGGCCAGGAAACATCGAAGCGGGCGCGTCAGCGACACAGGATCGGATCGCTGTCGATCCGCGCGATCACGACGAGTCCGCGTCGTCGTCGGTGTCGACCAATGGATGAGGTGGTCGGCGAAGCGCTGCGGAGTGACGGTGCGAAGGGCCGCGGCTCGGGGAAAAGGATTATTCCCCGCAACGAACGGCAGGCATTGCAAAGCCTGGGATATTGCAGCCCGGCGGCAGGAGAGGGAAAGCGAGGAGGGGAGACATACGGGGCGGGGCGTGGGCGAGGGATGGCGTTGGCAGGGGCGAAGGGAAGGCCATAAGGTGCCGAACGAGTCGGTTTTGGCAGCGGGCGACGAGATGCAAGAGCTTGGGTGTCGCGGGCCCGGGGTACGGCTGGGATCCGCGTGGTGCCGTCAAAGGCCATGCACCCATGATCCTGGCGAAGGAAGACGCGTTGAGACGCGACGCAAAATATTGGGCGCGGCGGAAGCAATCCACAGCACTTTCCACATGCGGATCGAAGCATGCGCCGCCACGTGTGCCTCGCGACCTGTTGGACTTGAACGTAACCACCTCGTTGACCGTCTCTGCTTTGAAGATGTCCTTTTTCTCTCGTCTTTCCCACCTCAGGATTCTTGGGCAGCCCCGAATTCGAATGACTCGCACCAGAGGCGCGCGTCATAGCTGCAAGGTGCATATGATTTCTCGGCCTGCATTCCAGGAACCCCGATTGATTGACACACAGGCGCCAGACATTGCACTCAATTACGGCGCCGACGGCAGCAGCCTCGAGACTCGGTGCGCCTCGATCTACCTCCGTGCCTCTTCATTCACGTTTCCATCCTGCGCCCACGGGTGCTTTCGACAGACCATATTCATACTGGTTCCTCGAACTGTTCCTTTCCTTCCCGGGCATTCCACACGCGATCGCGCGGCTCCAACGCTGCGTTTGCTCGAAGAAATGCAGGTGCGAGGATGGATCCACACCGACAACCTAGGACGGCTGCGTGCCGAATGACATGGCCCGAAACCCGCATACGAGGACCCCCGGCGACCCACCGCAGCCTGTCACCTCTCGCCCAGGCACTCCGTTATTCGGGCGACGACCATTGGCCGGCCCAAAAAGAGCGCATTGGCCACACCGCGGGACGGTCGTCTGGGGTCTCTCCGACACCCGCCCGCACATGATCACGGCGCAGCCAATGAAGAGCGGCGGGCGACGAGCCAATGACGCACGGGCATGGGCGCGGCCGAGCCCTGGATGGACGCGCCCTTGCGCGTGATTGCGGCCGCTCGCTGCGCCTGCGGTCCCGGATGGAGCAGGTAGGTCTGGCTCGCGCGTCTGCGCCATGTGTGGATCCATATGCGGCGAAGCCGCCTGCTTCCGCGAGTGTCTGCGACGGTCGCGCCGCCCGGTTCGCGCACGCGCGTGGCGCTGCTCGGGCGCACGCTCTGCCGTCGACGCATGGAGCCCGCTGGCGTCGGCACGTACATACGCACGCCGTGGCGCACTCTCGACCGGCGGGCAGGCCAGCACGCACCCCGCGGCCGCGGGCTCATCTCCGTGCACGGTTCGACCTGGGCAGAGCACTGTCTCGGATGCGCACCTGGGCCGGGACCGGGTGGTCTGGGCTGGTGCGCGCTGCCGCCGTGCTGTCTTGGGTCGGCGGACGGCGGAGGGCTGCCCGAATTCTTCTGGAACGCGGTGTGGACGCGCTGCTGGCCGCTCTCCGCGCGATTCTTCCGACGATGCGTACCTCGCAGGCAGCGCGTCGGACGGGTGGGGCGGAGAGGCACGCGGGCCGTGCGCACGCAGTTCTATCTTGACGTCGGCTGTGTGGCTACGTGGGGAAGACGGCGCGTAGGCTGTGTGCGCGCAGCGGTTCTGTGTATACTACGTGGCCCGCGCTGTCAAGCTGTTATCGCGCGGCGCGTTCTATCTTGGCCTGCGTGTGTGCTGGGGTTCTCTCGCGGGTCGCTGGTACGGCGGCAGCGATGCAGTCGTTATCTGTGTCGCCGGAGCACAGGCTCCACGCAGGGTTCTCGGAGCGCACCTTGGATGCCCGTTGGGGCTGCGGGGTGAGCGCTGTGGGACGCCGGGTGAGAACGCGGGCTTCCTCGTCTGAGGTCGCCGAATGCGCACGCAAAGTTGCGCGGGGCAGGCCGCGAAGTGTGTTATCGGACGGTGGGCCCGCCGGTCGGCACGCAGTGGACGCTGTGCGCAGGGATCTCACAGGGACAGACTCGCACGGATCGCCGTGGCTGGCTGGCGCGCTGGAGCGGGCCTGCGGCCGGGATAAGGCGCGCGGCAGGTCGACAGCGATGCACCGAAGCTGCCAGTGCCAGCGGGCGACGTGCTGAAGCTCACAGAAGATCGCATCTGGGCCGAAACGGGGACTCTTCACACTATCGATTCGCGATCTGGCTCTGGCGCTGGGGTGACATGATGGTACATCTGGCGTGATCAGTGGGCGTGGGTTCGCGGTGGTATGAAGCGGGACGGGGCTGGGCACGGGTGGAGCGAGACGCGGGGCTGGGAGGGCGGTGGGAGGTGCGCAGCGGCGGGGGCGGGTTGGGATCAAGTGACGCGGAGGCATTGGAGGACGGGGCACAGGTGACTGTGCTGGGTCGGGCAAGGGAGCGCGTGGTGGGACGCGGCGCGGGTCGGCAGAAGGAGGGGAAGACAGGCACGCGGGTGGTGGGGATTATGCAGAACGTAGGTGGACTTGTCGAGGATGGACCGAGGGCGCGGCGGGAAGGTGATGGCCGGGCGGAAGCCTGGAAAGGCTAGAGTGGGCGGAGATACTGGTGGTATGTAGATAATGAAGAATAGGATAATTGAGCATAAGACGGAGTCGCGGACGAAAGGCTGCTGGGGCCGGACAGCGGTGGTAGCCTCGTGCGGCGGTGGGGGAGCAGTTGGGCCGAGGAGGCTGGATGGAGGAGGAGACATCCGAGGAGGCGGCGTCCGGAAGGGGGCTATAAATAAGGATACACAAAGAACGAGTCGGTCAGCTCAGAGACAGAGACAACGGCCACAAAGACGGCAGAGACTGTGTTTGCTGCAAGGGACGGCGGTGGCGGGCTGGTCAAGCCTTTCAGACTTCAAAGCAGTGCTTGCGGAGCGACGTTGATCGAGGCTCGGAGCCGTGACCCTAACCCCGCAGGACGGCGGACGCGACTCGCGCCTTCGTTCGTGCATTCACTCACCTGTCCCTCTAACTTAGCTTATCTAACTGGGTGGGCCGTGCCGGGTGCCTCGGCCCACCCAACTAGATAAGAAAGGGCCCGTAGCGGCGCCCAGGCGGGCCAGCCCGCTCCCTCTTTCCTAAACGGTCCGTACCTCCTTATTCCCCTCAGAGTCCCTCCCCCCGAGTCCGGCCAGCCCGTCCGCTCTTCCCGAAGAGGAAGCTCGCCCAGCCAGCCCGCCCCCCGTCCTTTTATGGTATGTTTTCCTCCTATGCTCTCACCAGCAAGTCGCCCGCCCACCCCGCCCACTGCTCTTTCCCAATCGAGCAGCGTCGTCCACCCAGCCCGTTCATACATCCTTAACCGTCGGAGTCGCCCGTGCTGGAGCCCAGCCAGCCCAGCTATGCGTCCCAAGGCAGACGCGCCGCCCGTCCGGCCCACTGTGCCTTCCCAACCGAGGTACGTCGTCCATCCAGCCCGTCTGTCCTTCCCTAACCGTAGTGTCTTTCAGCGTCGCCCGTGCCAGAGCCCAGCCAGCCCAGCTGTGCGTCCCAAAGGCAGACGCGCCGCCCGTCCGGCCCACTGTGCTTTCCCAATCGAGGTACGTCGTCCATTCAGCCCGTCCGTTCCTCCTTAACCGTCACCATCCTCATAGTCTAGCGCGTCCATGCCCAGCCAGCCCAGCCGCCCGCCCCAAAGCAGACGCGGTACCCGCCCAGCCGAGGTATGTCATCCATCCAGCCCGCCGGCCTTTCCTTAAATTGCCATCGCCCTTGTAGTCTCGCGCGTCTGCGCCCGGCCAGTCCAGCTGTCTGTCCAGAAGCGGACACGTCGCCCGTCTGGCCCACCGCGCCTTCCCAATCGAGGTACGTCGTCTGTCCAGCCCATTCGTCATTCCTTAATTGTCACGGTCTTTAGATTCGCTCGTGCCCGTGCCCGGCCAGCCCAGCCGCTCGTCCTGAAGCGGACGCATTGCTCACCCAGCCCGTCCCGGTCCGCGCACGTCATCCATTCAGCCTGCGCGCCTGCACCCAGCCAGCCCAGCTGCTAACCCTGAAGCAGGCATCGTTGACTTAGCCCAGTGCAGCCCTCTGGTTTGTGTAGATGTAGAGTTCGCTTACCCGCCTATTCTATAAACCTCTTAGATGTCTAACATTATATGAAAAGACAATTGTAACACGGATGTTTGACAAGTGCATGCACACGACTGATTTACATTACATAGAGGTAAGATAAAGTATCAAGATGGAGACTAATGACATCGGACCGAAGCTTGGGCGAAGGAACGTAACACAGAACACCACGACGAGTTTTGTAAAGAACGCGGAGAACAACACAATATAATTTGACCTTCTCATAAACCTGACGGAGCATCCTGTCGCTGTGAATATTGACTAAACACCAGGTCCATGTGGTCGAAGAAGTCCTGCGTGAGCGCCGGCATCTGCAACTGCTCGGGCTGCTCAGGGAAAGAAAACGTGTCTAACGCGTTCGCAGACGCAGTTGCCTGCCCGATCAAGGACAGCTCGGGAGGAACTGTGTACGGCTCGGGCGCGCCCGCAACTTGGTCATTCGTAGGTGCCGCAGGATGCTCCACTGTCATTTGGCCTGTGCAACCGAGAGCAGAGGTAGATGATGACAACGCAGCGACGTGATCTGCATTGTTGAGAACAGGAGTGGAGGTCGGGGGCGCGACATCGACTTGTCCGGCGAAATTAAGAGGGGGAGGATTCAGCAGTGCGAGGAGGCTAGGAGCAGTGGTCGGCAGCAGCAGCTTGGCTGGGGTAAGCGCTTCCTGCATTGACCCGACGTTGCTTGAATGCTGAGGCGCCATGCTATTGAGATCGACCGTCGCAAGAGCAGGGTTGGGCGAGGAGGTAGCGAGTGAAGTGGACTTAAAAATGGGACGAGGGCGAGGGCGAGGGCGGGAGCATGGCTGCTGCGTGGTATGCGCAGTCGGAACAGACGTGGCTTGAGGAAGCGTGAGCTCGGTCTCGTCTTGGGGTGGCGCGTTCCCGGATTCATCCTGCGGCCGAGTGTTCTCGGACTCGTCCTGCGGCTGAGCGTTCTCGGACTCGTCCTGCGGCCGAGCGTTCTCGGACTCGTCCTGCGGCCGAGCGTTCTCGGGCGTGTCCTGCAGCATGTTCTCGGACTCGTCATCCTGCGAGCTCGTTGAGCTTTTCTTCGTCTTCTTATTCGGCGGCTTGTCTGAACATTCCTGTCCACGAGCGCGCTTGGAACTTTGCTGTGGCGCTTGTGCCTCTCCAGAATCATCCAGCGATAGAATGGTACCTCCAGGTTGGTACGCCACAGAGGCTTCTATTCTGAAGTCAGTGATTCATCCGATAACAGAAAGACAGAGAACGTACTGGGAGCTGTTGGAGTATCCTCCGCGCTGTTGTCGACTTTTTCAAAATAACATTGGTTGCTTGCGACGGCAAGATACAACTGGCGCATCTCAGCCATGGTGTTGATGCTCGAGAGCGCGACAGGCTTGACAGTGAGGGGCCATCCAACGAGCCGGATATTGTTGTTATCGGCCTTGCCTGCCGCATAGCTACTCCAGTTGAACCTGAAGCTGCTGCGGCCCACCGCGTTCTCTGAGAAGAGTATGAGAGCGGAAAGTGATGAAAGAAAGTACGAACACACCATATACTTTGCGGAGCATCGCCATCACGAGCGACTTCAAGGCCGTCTTTGTGTCACCTTTGAACTCCGTCTTGGCTACATAGCGTACAAGACCTATCCCCCGCTTGTGAGCCGCCAGCGATAAGAGAAAATGGTGGTACATACCACTTAACCCGGCGTTGCTGTTGCAGAATGCTTCGAAGTACTTCGGGAGCTTGACAGGGTCGCATTTGAGGTATTGCGTAAAGAAATCTCCGCCGTTTGTGGTCATAAAGGTGGTCGGAGCTGCGAGCTGGCTGACGTCGCTTCGGCTTCCGATGAGATAGTACTCGAAGCCACTTCTAATATGGAGATTTGAAAGCTAGTCATACGTTAATAGGTAAACATAAGATGAACACGGAGACCATATACCTCAACGCGAACCTTCTCCAGTGTCGTACGGATGTCTTGCATCTGAAGCTGCGTATTGCCGACAACTCCAGTATCACAAGCCTTACGATGCGCCTCCAGGAGACTGATTAGGAGGTCCTTGTCGTCTTGCGAGAGATCTTGGTAAGAGTTGCCCGCATCGCGAACACGAGTGATGATCTCGATGGCTAGGTCGATAGATGGACTGTCGCCGGGCTTCCCTATAACACCATTCAGGAATAACCTATGAAAAGTAATGCAAAGAACTCACATCTCCCGTCTTCGATGCGTGCACTAGCAAAACTGACTGCGTTATGAATAGTCGGCTTACGACGGTTCTTGTATACGCGGCCGCCTAGGTGGACCAAGTTGGCGATATAATCGAAAGGCTGTCCTGAGTCTTCGGAAACCTGGCTGATGACCTTGTCGATGTCCGAGATGGCCTGGGTGATTTGTTCGTTGAACTTGACCTTCTTGGCGAGTCTGTCTGCCTTCTCAGCAGCGCGCTGCTCGTCGGTTTTAGGTGCAGGCTTCAGACGCGGTGTCTTACTATCCTTCGGCTTCGGGTCAATGGTTGCAATGGTCATTGTGAAGGGAGAAAGTATACAGAGAAAAGCAGAGCGCGTAGAACACGAGTCTCGGTGGGCAAACAGGGGACGGTCGAAGCAGGAGACTGGAGTCAATATTTATCTCAGCTGAAGGAAAGCCCGTCATCTACAATCGAAGTCAGTCAACAAGCAAAAAGCGTGACCCAGAATACAAGAAAGGAAGATACACCCCTGAGAGCGTATGTAGCTCATCACAAATGCAGCGAGTACAGGTCAGTAAGGAAATGGTATAGATAAAGGAGTCGCATGAAGCACATGACGATCAACAGTCCAACGTCAAACTCGGAGGGACGCAATCGCATATGCAGTCCCGCGATTGAACCCTAAATCCATCAGCGCCCTCACCAGCGCGGATGGCCCGACATGGTTGAAAATTGTTATAATTGCACGTTCAGAATTGGCCCTGCCTAAGGATACGAGGAGCTCGCGAAGGAGGATGATGGGCGGAGGCATCGAGTGTTGTGCCGCGGATCCCGAAGCCTCACCCCCGCCAGATTGGGAGGCGCGATGGCTTTGGCTGGAACTAGCTGTGCTCCTGCCTGGAGATGAAGACGATGACGTCGTGCCGTCTTCAAGGGATAGCGAAGACATCTGATGTGCGGTCGATGCTAAAGACGCTGTAGGGCTGCCGGGCTGGCCTGAAGATTGAGTGGTGGAATGCGATTGGCGTACTGCAGATGACGAGCGGGAACTGTGAGATGCGTGAGGTGAGCCGGGGATATGGCCCCCGCCCGTCGTAGCCGTGGCCGCCGCCGCCGTGGATGGTGATGACGTACTTGCTGGCGGCGACGTCGGCGGAGTGGTCGTCGATGGTGATGGTGGTAGAGTGGGTGATGCTGGCGTCGCATTGGCTGGTGTGGATGAGGGTGTACCTTGGCTTGATGCGCCGCCGCGGGGTTGGACGAGTGACAAGGTAGGGGTCGGGGCTTCGATGAGGTTGGGGCCGAGGTAATGAGCTGCGAGCGCACGCCTTCGGAAGTCCCTGATGAAAGCTGGGCCAAGCTCTTGGATGCATATCTTGTGAAAATCATCGAGAGATGGGAAGAAGACGGTGGGTCTAGTAAATATGTCCGAGGCGTAGATCCGAATGTTTTTCTCGAGGTTGAGCGAGGCTGCTGGCTGCTGTGCTGTACCTGGGCTCATTTCACCATGGATGACAATGATGGTACCGGCGGCACCACACGAACGTTCCAGCGCAGTCAACTGCCAACAGGTTGTGTGGCTATTAGAGCAGATACGATAGATATGTGAGGTGAACGCACTATATCCCGCATTAACTGTACTAGCCGCTCCCTCGTCTCCTTCCGTTGAGCAGCATTCCTGATGAACGCCGGATGAAACCCATTCGAAGCGAAAGGGGTCCTGCTATGGTCGGAACTCCAGGTGGTGACAATGCGAGCGGTTTCGGCAATGCGTGCATGGGGAGTAAAGAGACTGCCAGCAGGAATGTTGTTGATATGCTGAGCGAGAGAGGGGTCGCAGATGGCATCCCATGGAGCGGGAGGAAGTCCCGTAGTGTTGCCTTGACTGTTGTTGGGGTTCGGGGCTTGCATGATGAGGATGTAGGAAGGGATGAAGCGGGTTACTCGCCTTTCGGTCTGAGAGTCGCACTATATGCTGTGGGCTGACTGGCTGACATCCGGAAGCGATAGGGTAGCTGATAACATGAAGATAGATTAAGCAGTCCTTTGAGTATAGAGAGCGACTGCAGACGGAATGGAGCAGGGGAGGAAAGAGACTAACGACGTTGTAGCACAAGGAGAGACGCCGCGTGCAGCTGACCATACATTCAGCGCTCGTCTTACTCGCACGCACAGGTATCACAGACATCTATAATACCATGTTGAGCTGAGACAGACTCAGAACAGCTGCATGATCTCCTATAAACCATGACCGAGAAGTGTTCGGGGTGCAGCACTATGTGAGAGCTGTACGGCTTTGGCACTCGATTCATGCTTGAGTTGCGCCGCGCTCCGCTCATGTGAGCCCTTCGCGCGCATAGAACAACCATTAATCCAACACAATTTTGTTCGTACGTCCTCCTCACACCTTCCCTGACTCTAACCTGCGCATACATTCGATAAGAAAAGCTGATAACATTGCTACTACATTTTTCTATGTGTCTGTTACAAAGCGAAGATCGCCTATAAATCTATCTATGCCTTCTTGTTGCTGCCCCAACAAGTCATCGTCAGCATCGAATTCCTGATCATCCTCGACAGTCTCCGCTGCCTCCAGTGCTGATCCTGAAGCTGAGTTCGGACTCTCCTGAAGGTCGCGTGTTCCGGTGTAGCATGGAAGTCTGTACGCCTGTTGAATGCGCTTGCGATGGACATCATTTTGACGTCGACGATGCGCCAGTATCCCGACTACCTGGGTAGTAAGTGGTGACTTGTCTGCACGAAGCTTGGCGATGCAGGCTTCAAGGTGGGATTCCTCGGAGCGCATGCTGTCGACCAGGCGTGAGATCTCGACGTTGAGGCGGACTCGCTCCTCGTTGGCACGTTCGATTTTGAAGCTGAGTGATGCTGCCTCACGGTTTGTGCGGTCTGCCCATGGTTCCTTCTGGACATCGCTACGAGAGTCGTGAAGGAGCTCGAACTCGGCAAGACTGCCGTACGTCGAGATGGCTTTCCAGTCGAGCTGTTGACGATTCAAGGCTTGAGCAGCTATGTTATACTTCTTCAACGCATTCTGGATCGCTTTGCATCGAGTCTTTAGCGCTTTGTTAATGTGCGTGCGCATCTTGTACCCTACTCAAAAACATCAATTGCATCTCACCTGAAGTGGATAGAGAGACGTACCAGTTCCCGACAACCCCATCTTATGTAGTTCGAACAGGCGCGCGATAACAAGTCCCTCAAGTTTGTTGAGAGCCTGTTGGTACTCCCGTGTCGCCAAATAAACCTCTGCATTCTTCCATTCTTCCATATCAGGTGTCCAGCGCGTCTTGATCTTGTCCTGATGAAGCAGCTCGAGAGCGTGCAACATATCTTGAATGCGTTCGTAGTTCTCGAAGGCATGCTGCTTCATCAGGTGGGCGCGTTTTTCGAGCTGCTCGCTCTTGAACTTGCCGGTGTTCCTCAAGATGAATTCCATGGCATCGTCGTATACTCTCCTAATTTGATCTCAATTCTCGGCGGCAGGACTATTGAAAACAGAGAAGAACGTACTTTGCTTCACGATATTCGAGAAGGTGCTGTAGGTAATCGCACGCGAAAGTGTCGTAAGAGATCTCTTTCGACTGACGCTCAGTGAGAAAGCGTCGCTCAGCTTCTATATGCTGGTGATACGCTGTCTCCTCGCTTGTTTTCCCTGACTGAAGGGCCGCGATTGCAGACGGGAGTTCATCCAAGATATTTTGAACCTGTTTGTAGTTGTTCAAGATGAACGCAGCTGTTCTGATACGTGAGAGGCGGCTCATGAGATCTAAGAAAGAACACGTACAGAGTTCGGAATATTTGTCATCGTCATGTTGCTGTGCATAGAGATCAATGGACTGATGGCGGTGGAATTGAGAAGAGTAGCGCGTCGTGGGAGCGAGTCCATTGAAGGACGCAAAGATGCGTTCACACGTTTCAAGATCCTCGAGGCCGAACCCAGTCACAAGAAGGGGGTGGAATGATAGCTGGCATAGTCGGCGATGAGCATAACCATGAAAGGCGGGAACCACGAATCGAAGCTTGTTTTCTTTAGCTTTCGGACCCAAGGTGCTGTGGGCAACTGTCTGCGTGAATGAACAGCCAATGTCGTAACCTATACCTAGACGTATCTTGAAAACCTCGAGTGCCTGATTGACTATCGCCAGCGGATACTTGGCGCTTCGAGAACACATGTCAATCGCAGTCAGAAGCGCAGTTGAGTGTACTTACAGCTCGCCGCTTTCAACCATATCGCATATCCACCAAATGAGACCATGGCGGCATGCCGCCAAGAAGATACCTGTCTCTAAGTAGATTGCCCACATACGCTTCAGGTCATCCCGCTGCGCAGCCTTCCATCGCTCGGTACATGTCGTATGATGGACATCGCCATCAGCTGGTGTTGCTTCTTCGACATCCTTCGACCATGTGAGCGTGTCCTCTTCTGTGGCGGTGGCGGGCTAGAAGTATGGCATCAGTGATAAGCTGTCTATATACAGAAATGTACTCACCGCCTTTGACTGGCGTGGCTTTGCCTTTCGGGGCTTGATGTCATGGCGAAAGACATTGACTTGATCCTCAGAGAGTATGTAATCGCTTTGCATCTTTCGTGGATCACATTTTAGCCCTTCGCGGAGGCGGACACGCTTGAGAGATTGGTTTCCATCGATTGCACCGATTATTGAGACCTCCATCGGGGGATCCCCTGGAAGCTATATAGAAGGGAAAACATAAGCTTATCGCCAGAATAAGTCGAGCTCGTGAAAGGAACTGTGCCTGGTTTTGACAGGGAGGGCATGTGTGTCGCACACGCCAATTGGGTTCTGTCCTTCCGAGTACTTCATTGATTTTCTCTGTCACGCCGCGCCTGATTTTAAGGTATAAATCGAAGGTGTCGAAGAAATGGAGTCGGAATGTCTTTGAATACGTGAGCTGCAACAGAATAAAAACTGTGATTAGCTCTTGTACATACAACGCCCCGGAAATTTACATTGTGCTGATCACATATTGAACGAATAAATGCTTGAACGCTAAGACGTGGTTGACGAAGGAAGAGAATACGGTAAAATTCGAGAGTACGCAATGATATAGCAAAGGACACGCGCGTCGGGGCAGAGCTCAGATAGCCTTGACGAAGGAGGTTCACATTTGGATACGGACAATCGGGTAGCTGAAAAAATGTCCGGTTTGCTGTGAAGTCTTTTGTTTTTCTGAGATAGCAGAGCATTGTGTGATGAGGATTACGCACCGAATATATCAACACTGAAGAGCGGGAATGTGTCGATGCTTGCCTGATCTTCGCAGAACCCATCGCTCTGGTACACCAGATATGCGTCGATAAGGGCAGGAAGCTGCTGCACCCATTTTTCCTCCGCATTTCGAATCCGTGTGGTCCATGCTTGCGAAGCGAGTCGACTGGTAGTCCTGCAATTATTCTCAGATTGTGTCATAGCCACTTAGCGGCACTGTTAAGAACGAACTTACCCATTACCTAGATAGTCTGCAAAGTATTCTGTTTCGCCGCCTTCTGCCGATAGCTCCAATCCAACATCCAGCGGTGTATCGTTGTCGTCGATTTCCATCCACATGTCGGCGTCTTCGGCCGTGTTTCTGTCGCCGGAATCACCATGCTGGAGATCATCTAATGTACGCTTACTACCTGCAGAGAGAGCTACTCAAAGAAATCGTAAGATGCAAGATGCAGAAGATGAGCCGCACAAAGTACCTTCGTATGCCTGTTCACTGCGGTGAGCAAACACTTCCCCGATCCTCTGTTGTTCCTGGCGACTCATGAGACCTCCTGATGTCGACGGAACTGGGTTAGCAACCGGTCGTGATCGATCACGACGGCCTTTGGGAGCAACATGAATATGCGCTCTCCCCTTGATGCGATGGTTGAATGTCGCCGTATTGTTTGTGACCCTATAATTGTGGTTTTCTTCCATTTTGTTTAGAGAAGAGTTATGATTCTATCAAATGCATGCAGGAGAAGGAAGGAGCTGGAGGGACACTTAGGAAATGGGCGAGAGATAGACTATGAACGCAGTGGGTCGAAGAGAACATGAATAGAAACATTTTTTTGGTTTATCTTATCTTATCTGCATAGACAGACCTTGTTATAGTCGGCCTTCAGGCTCACGAGTTTTGCGTACCCAACTCCTGGTGATAGCAAGTACAGTTGCCCGATGCCCGATGTTGGAAGACACATGAGATAACTTTAAATTCTGTTGCATACTCCAGATATATTCTCGCGACAAATCATTATATTTGAGACTATTCATTCGACAGTAGACGACTTTATGTACAGTGTGTGATATCCAAAATGGGAAGAGGAGATGGGGACTAACGATGGGGACTAACAATGCCTGCTTCAGGGTTAGCAGCTGGGCTGGCTGGGTGCAGACGCGCGACTCCGAAGGCCAGCCGCCTCGACGACCGAGGAAGGACGAGCGGGCTGATTGGATGACATCCCTCAATTGGGATGAGCGTGCCAATTTCGGCATTAGTAGCTGGGCTGGCTGGGCGCAGGCGCGCAGGACTCGAAGCTTGAAGCTGGAAGACTGCAACGGCTATGGAAATTTTGTATGGGCTGAATGGACGACGTGCGCGGACCGGGGCGGGCTGGGTGAGCAATGCGTCCGCTTCAGGACGAACGGCTGGGCTGGCCGGGCACGGGCACGGGCACGGGCACGAGCGAATCTAAAGACCATGACAGTTAAGGAATGACGAGTGGGCTGGACGGACGACGTACTTTGACAGACACGCACGTCCGCTTTAGGACAGACAGCTGGACTGGCCGGGCGCAGACGCGCGAGACTACAAGGGCGATGGCAGTTTGAGGAAAGGCCGACGGGCTGGATGGATGACATACCTCGGCTGGGCGGGTACCGCGTCTGCTTTGGGGCGGGCGGCTGGGCTGGCTGGGCGCGGACGCGCTAGACTATGAGAATGGTGACGATTAAGGAGGAGTGGGTGGGCTGGATGGATGGACGACGTACCTCGGTTGGGAAGGCGCGGTGGGCCAGACGGGCGACGTGTCCGCTTCGGGACAGACAGCTGGGCTGTCTGGGCGCAGACGCGCGAGACTACAAGGGCAATGGCAATTTGAGGAAAGGCCGGCGGGCTGGATGGATGACATACCTCGGCTGGGCGGGTACCACGTCTGCTTTGGGGCGGGCGGCTGGGCTGGCTGGGCGCGGACGCACTAGACTATGAGGATGGTGACACTTAATTAGGGAGGAACGGATGGGCTGAGTGGACGACGTACCTCGATTGGGAAGGCACAGTGGGCCGGATGGGCGGCGCGGCTGCCTTGGGACGCACAGCTGGGCTGGCTGGGCTCTGGCACGGGCGACGCTGAAAGACACGACGGTTAGGGAAGGACAGGCGGGCTGGATGGGCGATGCACCTTAATCGAGAAGGTGCAGTGGGCCAGACGGGCGGCGCGTCTGCCTTGGGACGCACAGCTGGGCTGGCTGGGCTCTGGCACGGGCGACGCTGAAAGACGCGACGGTTAGGGAATGACAGACGGGCTGGATGGACGACGCACCTCGATTGGGAAGGCACAGTGGGCCGGATGGGCGGCGCGTCTGCCTCGGGATACACAGCTGGGCTGGCTGGGCTCTGGCACGGGCGACTCCGACGGTTAAGGATGTATGAACGGGCTGGGTGGACGACGCTGCTCGATTGGGAAAGAGCAGTGGGCGGGGTGGGCGGCGCGTCTGCCTTGG
>NSJX01000120.1:0-38083 GCA_002286715.1 Dentipellis sp. KUC8613
GCGCCAGCGCATGCACGCGGGCGCAGGATGGAAGAAGGCGCTAGTCGAGGATTGCGGGCTCGAACGTCGCGGGCAGAGCGACGCCGGCGCAGGGAGAAAGGCGCAGAGGGCGCGTGAGCGGAGGTGAGGCAGTGGCGCGGAGTGCAGGCGACGATGTGCGGGCACCGACGCAGGTGCCAGCACGACGTGCGTGGGCGCGCGGCGCGCGCGTTGGAGCCATGGGTGTGCGGGGAGATGCGGATGCGCCGCAGGAAGGACGACGCCAGTGACGCGGCACTGACGTGGTGATGCTGAGGACGTCGGGCAGCGTCAGTGGTCGGGTACGCTGCGACACGCTGAGCGTGTTGCTAGAGCGACGCACCTGCGGTCGCGGTCTCTGACATCCTATGCTCCCCTCTCCAGGACGACGGCCTCGTTGACTTTTGCGAGGCGTGTGTGGTAGTGCGGACGACGGGCGGCGGAGGGAGCGGGGTCGAGTTGGGGCCGAGGGGATGAAGAGAGGGAGAACGACAAAGTCGCATCTCCAGTGGCGACGGCATCGGCAGTTGCCGCGGGCCGTTCCTCGACTACTCGAGTTTCTCCTTTGGAGCGCAATAAAATATATGAAATCGTGATTAAATTTGTACGATAGTAAGACAAGTAGATGTACTATGTGTATGAATTTCACGATAAACGATAAATATAGTCACCAGCCAGGCTCATATCAGTCCCTTGAATTAATAGTCAGTCGTCCTTTGCTATCTTTGGACGGCGCGACTTAGGCAAAACATAGCACGTTGGCGTTCATCGCGCCTTGTATCGATTACAACCCAGTCAATTCCTCCTCAAAGCTTCAGGTGGGTTTCTAATACGCTCATATACTCCGTATAATAATCTCATATTTTACTGAAAATTACTCCATGTTGTATATTCGATACGACGGCGGACCGTGCGCCACACGGATATTGCCGACGGGCGCGCTGGTCCGTGCGCATCGCGGGCGCTTCGTGCCACCTCATCAGCACGACGCGTCGTGCCCTCTCTTCTTCCCTCTTCTTCGACCTCACTTCCTCCTCGCTCTCGCTCTCGCTCTTCCTCTCCACCCCGCCTCTACTGCCCGTTGTCGCGGCGGCGGCGCTCGCGGGGCCTTGGACGGTACGTATGACGCGCCGTATCTACCCTGCTCCCCAGCTCATTCACACAGGCGAAGTCTCAGCGCGCACGCCCATTGCTGGGCGTTTCGCTGTCGTCGACGCGCGTCTGCGTCACTCTTCCATTTGCACCCTCCGCGCATGGGCCACTGGATATGGTACGTGCATCGCCTGCGCGCCATGTCCGTTTACTGATCACATCCACCTACTCCGCAACCGGCTCCACACTGTCATCGCCTGCCCTAGCCCCCACCCCTGTGCCGCATCGGCATACGTGTCCGTACCCGCACGTCGCCCCCGTGTCCCTCCTCTGCTCCGCGCCCGCACGTCCTTTCGCTTGCCGGCGTGTGAGCTCTGACCTATGTGCAGTGCCTGTCTCTGTGTTTGTTCATCATGTGTGTATTCTCTCCTCTAATTTCTTATCATAGTCACTGATATTATATTGTAAGTCATCATAGGAGGATACTAATCTGTTGCATGTCCAGTATGTTGTTATGGTTTGTAATTTCTTCTGCTCTTGATATATTTCCTCATCTCTTGCAGGACATCTTCTGTAATGTGGAATTGTATCTGGTTGTGGGGGTAGGCTTCTCTGTTAGCATATGTGTTGTGTGGTGATGTATTATGTAGTCTTTGGAAATATGATATGTTTTTATAAACATTGTTGTTTCAACTGTAAATGAATGAAGTTTTTGCTATTATTGTAACCTATAAATTCTTGATAGCTGTATGTGTGATGTACTGACTTTGTAGGTCCTGTAGCTTCCAGGCTTTATGAAGCAGTGATAGTAGTGATAGCAAGGTACCTATGTACATAGTAGGGAACCTTCTTCCATAGAAGCCATAGTAGGGTACCTTCTTTCATAGCAGCCATAGCAGAGTACCTTACTCCATAGCAGCCATAGCACTATCATAGAGGAAGGGGTAAATCTATAGCTACGAAAGATGGATACCTTGCTATGGCCCTATCAGGGTTATGTATACTATGTAGAGCTATATAGTAAGGGTTATTTTTCCTGATGTAGATACGCCGATTACCATGCCCATGAGATAATTCCAGGTTTATACTAGTTCTCGTGCTACTCGAAATGTATTATCTGAACTCCGTGCAACGTCTGCGGGTCTAAGACCTCTGACGGCCCTGAGAGGTCTGAGAGTGTTTCGTCAGGTCTCTCAGACCTGTCAGGGTCTGCACTTTTGCTGATGTATCGAGAGGTACGTGGATGCCAGCTGTAACACTGTGGGCCGCAAGATACAGGCCAAGGACTGAGGATTGTTGAGAAGGAGCACATCGGGATAAACAAGCATAGACACCTACTGAAACTGGCAAGGGCAGTCAACACTGGAAGCACAACCACAATAATGCTTTTTCCGAAAACGTTATAACAGCGCCATATCTGCAAATACAAGGTCAATGAGGGGCAATACTCGTGAGGAACGACAGACAGTCACTGAGTCTCCTAGAGCTGCTTGTAGAAGGAGGACAAGTGGCCGAGACGATGAGCATAGTAACAGCCCGATATTTCCGACGTCTCCACCATAGTATTGAATAGATCCGAGGTAATGCATGACAACGTCCTACGAATGATGAGATTGTTGTCTCCACCTTTTCTTTGGAAGCCCTCCCGGCTCGAAGGTAGCCGAACTCACCGCCGTTGCCAGGATGAACATTAGCGCAAGCACCATGAGGAGTCGTTTATGTACCAATCCCTCTCCCGTGGTTTGACGCAGCAGCACGATCGCCGTGGCGATGCTCAGGGTCAAGTTTATTCCTTCCGAACCAATGTCAGCTACGGCGGAGGTATGCCGAGATATGCCACACACCGAACAACGCCATTTCAATGGCGATGCCTGGGATATTCTCCTGGAGTACACTATAACCAATCAGAAGCCCGTCATGATACCCTTCAGATTTCGCTTGACTGCAGGAATCGTCATCCATTGGAGGGTGAGTAAGAGATGAGAAAGAGGGGGCAATCCTTGGTCTATTTAACTTGACGAGCGCAATCAATTCTGTCGATGAATCGGGGTGAAGATACGAAGATATGACTGCATTGCAATTGCAGATGCACAGGCGGCAGCAGGTCCTACACATATGGCGAGCTCGAGTTCTTCGACGGTCGACTCGGATGCATGCAGCTCCCAATCAATCTTTGCACCAGATTTTCTGATTCTCAGGGATTCTCCAGGAGTGCCATCAGTAACAGTATCATCGCGCGAGGGCTTCTATCACGCTCACCTTCGAACAGAGTTTTAGTGGATCAGTTCCTCCTAACTGTCGTGAAATGCACCAATCATCGTGACGTTGCAGTTGGCCTGTCGCTCCCAAGACATTACAGTCTTTCATCACCACAAGTCGCTAGTGCTGGGAACACGCATCTTTGACACGCCTTACAGCCTCTGCGTTAGCCGGTTCATGTGCCTTTCGTGACAATGGTTACCTGACGAGCACAAGATTTGTTCCGCGCCATTCCTGTTTTGAACTGTCGTGACGGAATCAACTAAAGATCGCGGGGGCCGGGGCTACCGGCGACTTAGAGGTGTCATCTAATATGGCAATGAGGGCGAGTCTTTGGAGCTTGATGATTTCGTTGATAGATACACTATTGCCTATTAGCTCTCTATGCAGCGGTCGCTGCGGTTGAAACGTGAAGGATGTCGGAGGATTGCGATACGCGTAGTAGGCGGTACAGGCAACGGTAGGGATGGTGTTCTGATACATGTATAGCCAGTTGAGCATCTAGACTCAGCTTGATAATTTTCCAGCGAGGAGCCGGTGAGGCAGCATAGTAGGCTGAAAGCCGCACAATGTTTCGAATTCGAGGCTTGCCAATCTGCCAGTGCACCTAGATATTAGCAGGTATATTGACGAGATACAATCATAGTCTCATCTAAAATAACGACCTAGCGAATCATGACCGGGCCATCCATCATAACCGACACTGAAAGGCGGGTGATAATCCGGTCTCGGGCTAAGTTGTACTCTGGCAGACAGCCGGCGTTGTTGGTCGCCAGATCTGTTCAGTGGGATCAATCACTTCAGGCGGCGATCCTTGAATAGAAACCCCGACGCCTTGGTGCCACCACGGCAGCAACGGCAAAGGTCCCCCCACAGCCACGGTCGCTAGCGACTCCGACCGTGTCCCTTCATGTCCACCATTCCTGCCAGTGGAGTCTTCCAATCCCGCTCCAGACAGTCTCAGTGCTACCTCAACGCCACGAGTGCAACTGGGGCATCTTCGCCACAACTGGAGCGCCCCACTCGCACCGAGCGACGAGCCCATGCGTCTCTTGCAACGTCGGTATGTCCTTCGCCACCAGTGCCAGGCAGTCATGCCCGGTGCGCCCTGTTTACCCCAGATTACCTGTAACACCTCCAGCGCCTCGTGGCTCTTTTATCTGCAGCTGCTTTGTTTCTAGCTGCCTGATCGCGGCAGCGTTTGAACCCTTGCGTTGCGACCACCACTTCCCAAACTCTCGAGCTCGCTGGTTTGCGGGCATGGGCTTCAAGTCGAGCTAGTGGGTGTGGTGATCGCATATGCCGCGCACCGGACGTGCTCCTGCATCCGCTAGCTCCTCTTGCATTCCATTCGCGCGAGCCACCCTTTCGCCTTCGACGTCGCCACTCCCTGTACTAAGCTTGCTTAATATCGACCCACTACACATCCGCACAATTGCACCGAGTCACGCAGCTGGAGCGAGCTACGAAGCAGAGCCCCGATTCAGTGAGCCGGCGCGGGCGGCGAAGTGGTGCGTTATTGACCCTGTAATTTTCCTGTCGACTGCTGACCACCTCCCTTTTACGGCTTGCGAACATATTCCGTGCCCGTGGCCGCGCTGTGCTTCGCTCCCCCCACGTGTCCGATTCAAGCACGGCATGCGTTGGGTGTGCTTTCGTGCTGCGCGAACTCGGCACACACAGGTATTCGTTACCGTGCATACTGCAGTCTACGGGTGCACCACTCTCGCCCCCGGTCGCGGGAGTCAAGCGCCTCGCTAGATGTGTTTGTATCATGACGCGGCGCTTCACAGAGAATTCATTCCTCATATGTCTGATTTTGCGACACGGCGAGCTCGCGAGTAGCGCAACTTCGACTATGTATCTACGTACAGAAATGACACAGGTTGTCGACGTCCCCAATAACAACAGGAAGAGTCCGAGGAAAATGTCCAAAGAGCATTGTACCGCCGCGCGTCGAGCGTGTCACAGTAGCGCGTGCTCAACAAGAAATGAGTAGTACTTCACTGCGGGGGCCGAAGAATAGATCAAGAGAGCAGGTGCGGTAATGTACGAACCGGATCAGGCAATGTCTAAAACATGAGATGCTTTTTTCTCCTGCTGTCCGAGCGCATCCAGCTCGCGATCACCTTCGTTCGACGTGTCATCCGCAGCGTCCGCGCTCGGGGCTTCTGCCAGCGCAGGCACCGATATCGTGTGTGTCGCCACATGAACTGCGATTGGGTCTGCCCGGATAGTTGATAGCTGACCGTCGGTCGGCAAGGACTTGTTTCCGAACTTGAAGATGCGGCGCACGGCAGCGCACGGCCTAGCCGGTTCCGGGTTTGCATACTGCACGGTTTCGGGCCCGCTGGTGTAAAACTTGATCTGTAGGAGAAGGAGACATAATACGATGGGCTAGGACAAGGAATGTTATAATGAGTCGCCATACGTTGGGGGGCTATTTCACGGATGGACTTACGGGAAGTTGTACAACTGCCCCCATTAGCAGAGTCTGAACATCCGTGGTTGTGGAAAACTCGTCGCCTTCAAAGGTTATGTATGCAACGATGCCCAGGGTATATATCAAGCTCGTCTCAACGACGAAGAAGATAACGGTGAATAGCCTGTTGCTCTTCATTAAGCGGGCCGACGAATAAATCTTGAAAGAAATTGCAACTGTGAAATGGTGGTGTGGGCAATCTACATGACCCAGAACAAGGAAAATGAAAAAGTATACGAACTCGTGCAGTAGACGGTGCAAAAAATTGTTATTGAAGCCCATATCCAGCTCTTGTCATTCCATGTCTGTACTCTATCAAGTGTAGGGGTGGATTGCACTTCTTGCATATCTTCCGTAATTGTGCTGCTGACGGCCTGGATGCCAGTCTTCACAAGGTTAGACCCGAAGGCTATGCAGGGTCAGCGGCGCACTACATGAACATACACCAGTCCACTCACCGAAACTGGCAATGGCGGTCAATGCTGGGAGCACAACCACAGTGATATGTTTCCTATAAACTGCGTAGCAGCGCCAAATCTAAAGACGCCAAATCGATTAGATATAGTAATAGATTTGTAAAGAATGACAGACAGTCACTGAGTCTCCCAGAGCTGCCTGAACAAGAAGCAGAAGTTGCCTCGTTTCTGCATACCTCATGTTGTGTACACTCGCGGTCTGCATATCTTCGAAAGTTCCAAAGCCAGAGGGTATGGATAGTGCTGCAAAGGTGATGTCCTGGGAAAAGATGAAGTCAGTGTCTGTTTCTTCAAGCTCGAGGCTGTCTCGACCAGACAGTCGAACTCACGGCCGTTGCGATGGTGAACATGAGCACGAGCGCCAAAAGGAACCACTTAGATACTAGCTCTTTCCCTGTACTCCGACGCAATAGCACGGTCGCCGTGATAATACTTAGTGAGAAATTCAAAGCTTCCAAGTGTTGTCAGCTGCAGTGAACGCGTATGAAATATATCACATACCATACAAACATGTTTCCGTAACAATGACTGGGATGTCAACATCTTGAAGAGCATTGTTATACCCTTGCAAGTATGATTGATCTTCGTCCATTGTAGAGGGAGGTAGAAAAGTGAAGAACGAATCGGAAAGTTTGGTCTATTTAACTTGACTTGATTGATCTTTGAGTCTGTAAAGAAATAAGAGCAGAAATGAGAGGCTCTTATTCACATGATGCGCAGATGGAATACTAGTATAGATCCGGCAAGCACGAGCGTTTTGACAAGTGCTGCATGCAACTCAACCCTCGCCAGATTTTCGGATTGAGATTCTCCAGGAGTAGCTAACGGTGCACATTGTCAGCGTGCCCTGTAGTCACTGCTTGAGCCGGCCCATGCATCTCTCATCACCGGTTATAGTGGTACTTACCTCACGACGTTTGTTCCGTACGGTTGTCTGTTTTGGTAGTCATGAAGGCGGCGAGAGGAGATGGAAAAGTAATGTACAAAGGTGCGCGTGATTGTGACCGCGTTTGGAAAGATTCGCGCCGAACCACTGTAGCAGGATCAACAAAGAAATTCGGAATGATCAGCCGCTTGTAGATGTTGTTTCACCAGGCGACAAGGGCGAGGCTTTGGAATCCGGCGACTTTGTCAACTGATACGCCGCTGCCTAGCTCTGGATGTAGTTACCACTGCAGTTGAAACGCGAAGGGTATAGGAGGATTGCGATACACGTAGTGAGCGGTACGGGGAAAGGGAAAATTGATGTTCCGATACCTGTACTGCCGTTTAAGCATCGAGAATTGCCTTCGTGGTTTTCCAGTGAGGAGCTGGTTAGAAGCATAGCAGGCTGCACGTCTGCCGCACGATGAAGGCTTGCTAATCTGCACCGAAACATCAGCAGATGTAATATGATTTACGAGATACATTCGTGATCTAGTATAGTAAGGGGCTGGTTAAAATGACGACCTAGCCTCGTAACTAGGCCATCGTTGAAAGGCAGGCAATAATCCGGTCTCGGGTCAAGTTGTCAAGTTGTGGTAGACGTCGTGCTGACGGATGTCGGCGCTGTTGGTCGCTAGAACGACCGCCAGGACGTCGACGAGCGGGATCAATTTCAGTCGGCGATCCTTTGACGGAAATCCCGACGGTCCTTGGTGCCACCGCGGGAGCGACGGGCCGAGGACGGCCACCCTACTGCTGCTGCCAGCCTGGCAGCGACTCACGCCATGTCCACTCGTTGCCCTTTGGCCCTGGTAGCAAGTCTGCGTCGCCCACTATGCCCGGAGTCTTCAAACTTCGCTTGCGACAGTCTCAGCACGGCCTCAACACCTCCAATGCAGCTGGACCATGTCCGCCACAATTGGAGCACCCCATGCTTGCAGGTGTACCTATTCTATTTCCTGCGCTTCGTCACCTTCTCCGTTTGCAGCTGCATTTTTTTTACGCTGTCTAACAGTTGCGGCGCTCGGACCCTCGCGCCCATCATTCCCCGAACTCTCACTGGTTTGTGGGCGCGGGTTTCAAGTAAAGCCAGTGGACGCTGTGACTGCATACGCCGTGCACTGGACTTGCTCCTGCATCCACTGGCTCTACTGAGCTTCCACTCGCGCGACGCGCCCTTTCACCTCCGACGTCGCCGGTCCCCGCACTTCGCCCATTTCACATCGGTTGACTGGGCACCCGCCTCCTTTTGCCTCACGGCCACTCAGTTGCCCCCCGGGAGTGAGCTATGCAGAGGAACCAAGACTCGGTGGGCCGGTGCAGCCTGGAAAAGTGGTACGCTTCTGACCCTGCGACACTTCTGCGACCTCTGACCACCCCCGCCTCTACCCTCCACGCCGCGCAGGCGTTGTCCGTGCTCGCGCTCTGCTCTTCGCTAGACCCGTGTGTATGACCTCGTGTCAAGCACGACGTGCATTGGACGCGCTTCCGTGCTCTGCCAGCTCGGTGCGCACAAGGGTTTCAGTTCTCGCGCGCCACTGCGGGCTCACGACTTTGGCTCTCGGCAAGGGCTCCTAGCTGTGGGGGTCGAAGTCCTCGCTAGGCGTATTGGCACCCTAACGCGGCGCGTTGGAGAATGTCCCTCTGGGCACAACAATGTCGACCTATCGGTGTCAAGACGGCGTATGTCGCTGCGTGTAATCTCTATGAGTGTGATTTAGAACACAGCGAGTTCGCGAGTAGCACTATTTCAGCACGTTGATGTCACTGGTAATAAGAAGATTTTGCAGATGAAGTCCGAAGATTACTGTACGGGCACGTCGTTCACGTTGCAGCGACTGCTCAGGCCGAATGAAAGACCAAGACAAAGGACGTAACAATGTGTCTCACTACGGATTGACTGAAGCAACATCTAAAATACTGGGAACCTCCTGTGCCCGTGTTCTAACCGCGTCCGACTCAGGGTTGTCTCCGTACGGTGTATCATTCGGAGCGTCGGGACTCGGGCCTTCTCCTGTCATTGATCCTATGTGCGTCGGCTCATGGATTGCGACTGAAGCTGCCGGGAAAATCGACGGATCGTCATGGGCAGAGGCCTCCCTGCCGCTCCTGAAGATGCGACGCAAGGCATCCCACGATCTGGCTGGTTCTGGGTCCGTATAACGGACGGCATCACTTCCACAGCGGTGGAATTTGATTTGCAGGAGCAGAAGACACAGAGCGAGGAACTAGCAGAGCGCGGTGATTAGAGAGACTCTGTACAGAGCCGCTGAAACGGTAGGGAGTTAGATGAGTGGACGCACCGAAAGATGTACAATCACCCCCATAAGTATTTCGTGGACTATCACCACAGGTCCCATGGCAATCGTCCCGACCAGCGGCAACAAGGCTATGGCCTTCCCCAGATATGCGACGACGCTCGCCGTGTAGATGAAGCCTGTCTCTACGATGAAGAATATAACAGCAAATAAGTTACTGCTCTTCGTAAGTCGGCCAGATGAATGAATCTTGAGAGATATTGCGACTAGAACGTAGTGGCGGTTGAAGCTTTCACAGACGACGTGTATGGGAAGAGTACGAACTTGTACTATAAATGGTGCAGATCACAGTGATCACAGCCCATATCCAACCCTTGGCCATCCAATTCCATGGATCAATTGTACTACCAAAGCCGGGTCGGCACGCAATGGACAGTCCTAAGGCTGCGGATTGTCAGCGACGCCGCCTAGCGAGACGAATACATAGCCCACCAAAACTGGCAACGGAGGCTAACACAGGAAGTATGGCCACCAGGACGCTTCTGCCATGAACGACGTAGCAGCGCCAAATCTAGAAGCACCGAATCAATAGACGAAACGTCCGTGAAAACCGACCAACGATCATCAAGTCTCCCAGAGCCCCTTGGACAAGAAAAAGGATTGTTCGTGCTCTCAGCGAGGTAAATTTGTATTTTTGGAATTCGATGACGTTGAGAACGGTGTACTGAGATAAACAAAATCATGTTCTCCCCTTTTTCTTTCGAAGTTGCTCCAAATTAAACTGTCGACCAAACTCACTGCTGTGGCAACGCCAAACATTAGCACGAGCATTAACAGGGACATTTTATGCACCGATGCCTCTCCCTTGTCCTTCCGGAGCAACACAATTGTCGTTACGATGCATACCGACAAATTGACGCCTTTCCAAAAGTCGTCAAAAAAGGGAGAGGTGTATGAAAGCATACTACATACCGTACAAGCCCGTTTCTGTGGTGATTATTGGAAAATGAGACCTAGCAGCCCTTCCTCCAGCCCAAACCCCACAAGCAAATATGACGGAAGACTCTGGGTTGCAGAAGTCGAAGTCGGTCATCGTGAGTTGAGAGAAAAAGATAAAGAGAGGAGATAAACCTTCACCTGTTTCACTCGACTTGATTTATCTTCGAAATTGTTAGGGGCGGAGATAAGAAGGGGGACCTGCACGGCAATTGCTTACGCGCGGGCGAGGGCGCATCTGGTAGGCTAAAGCACTTCAACGGTCGACAAATGCGGCTGCAAATCGACATATACACTGGTTTTCTGATACAAGTTAGCTAGACATACCCTTCACTTCGAGCAGTCTTCCATTTGATCTTGGTTTGATCACTCCTTCATAAACATCTCGAAAGGATCCATGCGCTTCGGAACTCGTCGCCGTGATTAGCTAACGGACACAACGTTCCGGCAGCGCCAATACTTGTTTAGATGACTGAATGCACTCTTGGAAGGAAGTAAGGACTTGGGCTACCGGTGGCCTGCGGAGATCGCCCAGTAACTAGCCGACCTGAGGGGCAAGTCCACGGAGGCCGGTGACTTCGTGGTTGAATCTTGTGGATGTATTTTAATAGCCTAGCTCGGCGTGGCTTGATTACTACAGTTAGAATACACATCACCGAGGAAGATTGTGGTGAGTATAATGAACCGTCGTGACGGATGTAGCTACGATGTTAGTCAAGTCACCATCGAGCGCTCGCACGGGGCCTGGCGGCCCGGAGCCCACGTCCGCGTCAGACCCTGCGCGACTCACGCGACGTACCCTCACCCCAACATGCACAACTGTCGATTGCACTCCCGCCTGCTGAAACGGAATACCCATTGATGCACCGAGAAGACAGTTCTTACGTGAGGCAGAACAATAGGGGGAAACAACAGGCAAGTAATATACTCTTTCACGCCCTCCTATTCACGTCGTGCGCCGCCTGGCCTCAACCCCGGTGTTCTGAACATCTTTCGTCAGTATCAACGCAAGGTGACGGAGCTCAACGCAAGCACTCACGTTGCCGAGGATGGACGAATGCACGTAGATGACAGGTCCTCCGACGAGCGCTTGAGCCTGGGCTGGTAGACTCGGCCGCTTGGACTTGCGATGTGAAGAGGCTGTTCGACATTTTCGGTCGGGAGCACCACACTGCTCGTCTTTGCGGACGGTGTGATGGCACCGTGCTAGAGCTGCCAAGATATCATTTGACAGGTCTGATGCGGAGCATCGTTATTCGGTCGCGGGGCCGCACACAAGCAGGGCCATGCGGTCCCTACATACTTACGACGTCGCGGGCGTGGCGATCATGCAGCCGTATACGGTATGGCGTCATCAGTGCGCTTGTGGGTAGCGCACCGGGGGTCGAGAAGTACTTTGCGGGGATGTTTGCGTTGACACGGCAGGTTGTACAGTACCGCAGACGGATTCTCAATGTATTTCATTCACATAGTCCTTATGAACTATACTCGAAGGAACTTAGAAATCAGTGGCAAATGTACTCGTACTACACGTCACATCGGTGTGTTTCCAGCGAGAAAACACTAGCAGATCAAGAAGTAAGATACAATAATAATGTACAGACCGAATTAGGCGGTGCCTAAATCGCCGGAAAGGCCCTTCTCCACCTGTCCAATAGTGGGCGATCTGGGCTCATCTATCCCCAATGTGTCGTTTATGACCGGGCTAGGGCATTCAGCTGGCAACGATCTTGCGTGGGTTGAATCATGCATCGCGACTGAGGCCACCCGGAAAGTCGACAATTCATAGTCGGCAGATTCCTCCCCGCCCATCCTGAAAATGCGGCGCATGACATCCCATGGCCTGACAGGTTCTGTGTTCGTATATTGGACGGCTTCGCTTCCGCTGTTGTAAAATTTGATCTGCAGAAGAAGAAGGCATAGCACGATGGGCTAACAAAACACGGTGATCAGGATCATCTGCTCAGTTACTCCGTCAGCTGCTCGAGAGTCGGATGGACGTACGGGAATATGTACAACTACTCCCATGAGCGTATCCATGACCACCATCTTCGGCCCCAGGTTTCTGACCTTCGCCGCATATATGGCGACGCTCACTGTGTAGATCAATCCTGTCTCTACGATGAAGAAGATGACGGCAAACAGGTTACTGCTCTTCGTCAGACGAGCAGATGAATAGATCTTGAGAGACATTGCAACTAGAATGCGGTGACGGTTGAATATTGTTAGAGTTGACCGTGCATGGGAAACGTACGAACAAGTGCAGTAGATGGTACAGATCACAGTCATTGCGGCCCATATCCAACCGTTTGTCATCCAAGTCCATATTTTCCCGTGCAGAGCAAAGCTGGGTCTGCACGCTATAGACAGTCCTAAGGCTGCGGACTGTCAGCGAGGCAGCAGAGTAGTACAAACACATAACTCACCAAAACTGGCTAAGGCGGCTAACGCCGGAAGTATGACGACGACGACACTTTGGCCGTAGACAATGTAGCAGCGCCAAATCTGGAGGCATGGTTTCAATAGACGAACAAAATATCTGAGAGAAAAGCCACAGACGATTATCGAGTCTCCCAGAGCTCCTTGGGCAAGAAGGAGAATTATGCGTTGTCGTATTGCGAAGAAAGTATCGTGAGAATAGAGTTCTGTCATGCTCAATGTCGTGTACTGGAACGAAGGGAATTAATCTCTCCACTTTTTTTTTTCAGAGTGATCTTGGTTTGGACAGCCAAACTCACCGCTGTGGCAATGCCGAACATGGTGACGAGCATGAAGAGGAACATTTTATGCACTTGCGCCTCTTTCACTCCCTTCCGGAGCAATACAATTGTCGTGATGATGCTCAACGACAATTGCATGCCTTTGCAGACACCGTCAAACAGGGAAAATGTATGTAAAAACATACCACACACCGTACAATGCCATGTCCGTGGAAATTATTGGGAGAGCCCACATGGAGTCTATATGTCCCTTCACCCAGCCACAAGAGAATTCGTCCAAGGATTCTTGAATGCATATACTGCCCATCGTGAGGTCGGAAGATAGGTTAATACGAGAGAATCTTGGTCTATATCACTTGACTCGGATTTGTCGATAGACGAAGGCAGAGAGAAGAAGGGAGGGAGGTCTACGTGACAACTTCAGACATACAGACGATGGTGGTATGCAAACTTAGTCATCTCTGGGCGTGCCGCGGCGGTTAGCAGCAGATCTAGGATCGTCGCGCGAGAAGTCGCACCGTGCTCACTAGTATGGAAAATACATCTACTCAACTTCTCTGAGCATTTCGACAAGGGTCGCTCCGGCGGTGGAGAGGTCGGCCATTGCACTCCCCTTGAGGAAATTCCGGCATCCATCAGAATCCTTGCGAATGTGAGGATATGCTCCTCCGGTAGAGAGCGCCCGTGGCGCGTGTCTTCTATGCGTTCTAAACGCACCTGTTTCAGCTCTTCAAAGCTATATTGACGTATGGATTCTCGGCCATACCTGGAAATTTTTCTGTAGAAAACCGCCACAACGGGATCAATAATTGGACACAGGATGATCGGCGGCTTATGGAGGTGCCAGCTTACCTTTATGGTTTGATGTGCAGGGCAAGGATCGGAAGTCCGGAGAGTCAGTTTGTTCGCGGCAAACATATTGACGAAACGCAGAAACGTCGTCAAGCCGTTGACACCTACGCGAAACAACACAGCCTCAATAAGATTTCGTGAACAGGCGAAAACACAGTACTTGAGTGGAGATACTGAGGTGGTGCATACCTTCCTTCGAGTCGTAGCGCCTCGATATGGCAGCTGTCACGGTGGGGGCAAGTCGGAATCTGGAAACCGAAGGCCCCATGTTGTGAATCACAAGCCAAAGAAAAATCGATGGTGAAAAGATCACCTACAGCATCATCGCGCAACAGACTGACAGGGCATCTAGCAGCAGTCGCTTGCCTGAGGGGCCGTGACGGACGAGTCTGCGAGTACCGTATATCTGATGGGCAGCGGAGGTATGGCAAACGAGACTGTGCCGCGGCTGCCGGAAATCGGACTTCAAAATCCGTGATGCCCGACGCGCGGAAATGAGCAGGACAGTCTCGTTTGCCGAGGGGTCGCAAACATACATGATCCACCCGTTACGATAGTGCGTGTTCAACGAGAACTAGGTACGCAGTCGCCAGTGCACACGAACCAAGAAATGAGAAGCAATGGCATAAGTACAGAACGAATCAAGTGATGTCTAAAACACTGGAAGTCTCCTTCTGCCTTCCGATCGTGTCAGATTCGGAGTCGGATACGGAGGGCGTATCGTCTACGTCTGAGTGCTGGGGTTCTGCTGGTATTGTATGCATTAGGTCGTGTGCCGTGACTGGTACGACTTGGGAAGTCGGCATATCGCCACTGGCAGAAACCTCCCTGCTGATCCTGACAAAGCGACGCACGGCAGCCCACGGCCTGCGCGTTTCCGTGTTCATATACCGGACGGCTTGGTTTTCACTGTTGTAGAATCGGGTCTGTAGGAGAAGAAGACATAGTACGATAGGCTAGCACACGGAAGCAATATTAGGATGGTTTGTTGTACGACACGAAGACTGGACGGACATACGGGAAGTTGTACAACTGCCCCCATGAGCAAATTAAGAACGTTGACTGGCACGGAAGGAACAATACTATTGTCTGTGTCTAGCACGACGTATGCAATGATACCCAGAGTGTAGATCAAAGTTGTCTCAATGACGAAGATAACGAGAAATAGTTTATTGCCTTCCATAAGACGGGCGGATGAATAAATCTTGAAGGAAATTGCAACTGGAAAATGGTGAGGCCCACGATCCGGATGTGCGACGAGGCTGAAGAGATACACACCGGTGCAGTAGACGGTGCAAACAATCGCGATTGCAGCCCATATCCAGCTCTTGTTGCCCCAAATCTCAAGATCTTGGAGCAAGTCAGCAGTTTTGAGTGGCTGTCCGACAAGGCCGACGGCACGCGAACCAGCACTTGCAAGGTACAGTCCATAGGCTAAGCATTGTTAGTAACACAATAGATTAGCATGGACACACTGCCTACTGAAACTGGCAAGGGCCGTCAGCGCTGGGAGAATGATCACAATAATGCTTCTGCCGAGAACGTTATAGCAGCGCCAGATCTGTAAGTGAATGGGTAGTAAGAAGTAATATTTGCGAGGAATGGCGTACGGTCACTGAGTCTCCCAGAGCGGCTTGTATGAGAAGGAGAAATTGCTGTGCCGACGAGCATAGTATGGGAATGTTGCCCCCAGACTCGGATGCGGCCGATAGAACGTCGCTGTAAACTCCGATGATGCTCCAGAGAATGTACTAAGGAAAACTAGGTTACTGCCTCCACTTTTGCCTTGGAAACCCTTCTGTTTGAGATAGCCAAACTCACCGCCATTGCAACGATGAACATTAGCATGAGCACCATGAGGAGCCATTTATGTACCAGTCTCTCTCCTGGGCTTCGACGTAGCAGCACAATCGACGTAGTGATAGTCAGCGGCAAGTTTATACCTTCCTTACCAATATCAGCTATCATGAGGACATGTCGGGATGTACCACACACTGTATAGAGCGATTTCCACAATGAGTGTTGGGACACTGTTCAGGGCCAGAATGTATCCGAAATCAATCCCTTGGAAATACGAGTTCAAGTGTTCTGTGGGCGTGGTACCGTCGCGGCGCGGCATGGCTGGAGCGAGTGTCGAGAAGCGGCGGGGTTGGCCTTGAAAGGTACGCAGAGCAGCGGAAGTGATGGTTTCTTGAGGGTGTGCGCTAGCCTATTTATCTTAACACGATTGATCTTCACCTGTTAAAAAATGAGGGTGATCATAAGCGCGTACGGGATATCTGCACGCCAATGGCAGACCCACGGATGACAACAGGATGCACATCTGATATGGACAAGCACTTTTACAGTCGGAGCACCGGATTTCAGATATGAATTCTCTAGGTGTACCGTCATTTACAGAATGGTAACATACGAGTTCGTATCATGCTTACGTCCGACAGACTTCTATTTCGCCACTCCCTCAGGATCCCGAAAGTTATCGGCAACAGTGTTGTAGGCAGCCTGTGATTCTTGAACAGATTCCGCTTCAGCAGAATCGGCCAAATTGACGGTTGTGCTGGGTTATAACCTTCCATCAGCGTAATCCATCCACGCTGACGACGTGCATCTTCGACATACCTTGCAGTGCCTGCAATCCAGCTGGTCCATGCACCTCTACTAGTAATCACCACAGCCACCCAACGAACACGTTGTTCTTTCCATCACCCTGTCAGCTAGATGATTCACGGCTTTGCTACAATAGTTGGAGCACATATTGCTGGAGAGGGTAGCGAACACATGATGGGCAGTGCGGACGAATGCGGTGCTGACCCAACACTATTCAGTTGAATATGGAGAATCAAGACATTGAATGACTTACTTCGTGAGAGTTCGCGGTGGCGAACACAGGACGACTCGTACGGCGGTGCAGAGTCTGTATAGAGAGATGGATATGGCGATTGTAAGATGAGATAGCATCTTCATGGGCGTTCTAGAACTCGAAGCCACTGAGGCGGAGGATTCTGGAGAACACTGCGGCCGGACATATAACCATACTTCGAAGGCTCATACCTATAATCGTACTACATGTTACGGTAGCTCCTCTGAGAGCTGATTTAGAAACCCGGCAGACCAAGAAAAGATACAAAGTCATGCAGGGATCGAATCACGCGATCTCCGAAGCGGTATAGGTGTCCTTCTTTCGATGGCTGTTCGTGTCCATGTCGTCCGTGTGCGACATACCGTCTATGCGCGAACTGTGGGCAGGTGACATCGTGCGTGTCAAGTCGTGTACCGTAGCTGGAGCCACTCGAGAATGCTCCATCTCGCCATCGTCAGAGCCTGCTTCTCTGATCCTGCCGGTGCGGCGCACAGCAGACCATGTCCTGTTCGCAGCCAGCTCTCTCTCCGTATATTGCACGGGTTGGCTCGTATTGCTGCAGTATTTGATCCGGAATATAAGGAGACAAAGCGCAATGGACTAGCAATGGAAATCAAGACGATGCTGGAAGACTTCGTGTGCGTGATAGACGTACTGGGAGTTGTACAATTATCCCCATTAGTGGGAATCGAACGTCCACCGGTGCATGGGGGCTCCTTATGAATATGGTTGCAAGCAGATATGCAATGACGCCCAGCGTGTGGAGAAAGCTTGTCTCGGTGACGACGGAGATGGTGGTCGGCAAGCTCGTGCCCTTCGCGAGATGTGGACACGAACAGATCCTATAAGAAATCGCGGCTAAACATGATTACTTTAAACATAGACAGAAGATCATGCTGGCGGAGATGGACAGACCGGCACAGTAGGTGGTGCAGGCAACCGTTGTCGCTGCCCATTTCCAACTCTGATCATCCCAGGCAACCATCGGCTCGGCGAAGCGATGCTCGTATCTGGAACGCCTCGGTTTGGTGACCTCGCTGCTCACAAGATACAGCCCTAGGGCTGAGAATGGTGAGAAACAAGATGCGGAGGTATTCGCGGGCTCGTGACTTACCGAAGCTGGCAAGGGCGGTCAAAGCCGGAAGCACGACCACATTCGGGCTTCGCCCATAGATCACGTAGCAGCGCCAGATCTATAGGTACGAGGTCAACATGATACAATACAGCAGCTGGATTGAAACCACGGACGGCCACTGAGTTTCCCAAAACGACTTGTACAAGGATAAGAGATCGCAACGAATTATCGTAGCGTATCCGAAGAACAGAAGATGTTGTGAATGTTTCGACTACATTCAGAGTGACATACTAGAAAGATACCGTCAGAACCGTGCTGTCATCAATGCCGTCTTGGTTAAGAAAGTCGCACTCACCGTTGTTGCTATGGTAAGCATGAGCATGAGGAGCAGGAAGAGCCGTCTATGCGCTGCCCCTTCAACTGCGCCTCGACGTCGCAACACAGTCACTGCAACGATGCTCAGCGTCAAGTTCACGCCTTCGCGAGCATCGTCAGCTGAGGAATCAAATAGATAGACGTATCACGAACCGTACAGCGCCATTTCTGCCATAATCACTGAGACGTTGCTATGCATAGCTTTATCGTGCCCTCTAGCCAGCCCATCGTTGAAGCCGTGCTTGTATGAGGCGTCCATGGCAAGCAGACACAGCGTTCTGCAAAGGACGGAAGCGCCAGGCTTTTAAATTTAGCCTTGGATCTGTCAGGAAATGAGGATAAAAATTAGAATGGAAATTCGCATGACAATCGTAGATGTACGGACGTCATCGCGAGAAACAGGATTCAGGATTGCCTACCGGATTGCCTCTTTGCATGAAACCGTGTCACTCGCAAGTCTTGATATCAGCTTTCTCAGGACCGCTTGTACTGGTGAGACGTCTTCTGACGCTACCGCCGAGGCCGAAGACTCCAATGGTGCGATAAGTCCAATCTGGTAGTCGAGGTTCTAGATTTCGGCGACACCAGAACTGCAGAGCCGAAAGGGTCACCTAAACGCGGTCACAGCGCTTCCAGCGCAACCTTCTGACACTCGATGCACCTATGCACAGCGTCAGCACTGCAACCTATGTCTATGCCCATGAACATGTATCAGACTTACAGGAGATGCCCTTCTGCTCGGCCGTCAATGCTGATTGGACGTGACCCCCCATCGCTCTCGCTGTGCATACGGAGGAGAACAACGACGAAGGCCTCGCCAGACGAAATGAAGATGCTCCAGCAACACGTGTTGAGATCCGCCGATGATGGGGCAGCGCCGCCACAACTGATCATGAGGGAGTTTTCCGAAGACGGGCGACGCGAGGCAGATCTTCGACTTACGTGGATGAGACTTGAACGGGCAAGGACGTGGGGCCGGCGCTACAGGACAACAGGGGCGTGTCCATGACTTGAATTGGGACTTATAGCGATCATGACGCAAGAAGCGTCGTCGACATGTTCATAGGGGGTGGAGGGCATCATGGAGGTGTTTCGCGGACGTGTGGCCAATGTGTCGTACCACTCAAGCTTCGAACCATCTTCAACGGGTGAATATGTAAATCCACCCTCTGCATGCTCGACACGAACTAGTTCCGCTACCGCCGACGGCGAAGCGACGAGCCAAAGAGCGAGACGGTGATGGACGAACAAGGTCAGGCGATCTCTAAAACTCCGGATTCTTCATCCCGTTGCCCGACCGCGTCCGAGTGTTTCGGGTCAGACGCGACACAAGACTCCGTATGGCGTGTCTCTACTGGCATCGACGCAACGCATGTCGACTCCTGAGTTACCGCTGAGGCCGCCTGGAAAGTTGACATCTGGGCGTTGGCACGAGTCTCCCTTCGGGTATTGAATATGCATCGCAGGGAGGCTAGCGGCCTGGCCGTTTCCGAGTTTGAATAGTGTACGGGTCTGCGTCCCTGATTGTAGAACTTGGTTTGCAGGGTGAGTAGACATAACACGATAGGCTGCGTGACCGGTCAGAGATCTTGCTATGCAGTGCGAGGGCTAGATGGACGTACGGGGAGCTGGACGACTGCTCCCATAAGGATGGTCTGAACGTCCACTATCGGGGCGCTAGGAATGGCGCCGACTCTCGACAGCAGGTATATGACGATGCCGAGCGTGTAGATGAAGCTTGTCTCGACAACAAAGAAGATCACAGCGAATAGACTGTTGCTCTTGCTAAGACGTGCTGATGAATAAATCTTGTAAGTGATTGCGACTAGATACAGTGTTATTTGTGTCTTGGGAAGAAGATGCACGAGAGGGATACATACTAGTGCAGTAGATGGTACATACCATCGTGACCGCAGCCCACTGAAAGACGTTATCAGACCATGCGAAGGCCTTCTCGGAATATACACCATTAGCGCTGCCGATGTCGGAGGCATGGGTGCCTATACCCGCGTAATACAATCCGAGCACTTCGAATCATGAGCATCACACAATGATTACAGAATCGCAGCTTTGGCTCACCAAAACTAGCGAGAGCGGTCAATACTGGAAGTATGACTACAGGGAGATTTCTCCTGTAGATCATGTAGCAGCGCCAGATCTGTGAACGAAGTCAACGATACATAAACAATGCGTACGCGAAACAACGAACGGTGACGGAATCTCCAAGGGCTGCCTGTATGAGAAGCAAATACTGCCGCACTTCACTATACCTCAACGGCACTGTAAGGGATTTCCAGTCGGTTGCGTAAATGTTGAGTTCGACTGTATTCAAGGAGATATACTGCAAGGACAAGGTTATCCAAGGCCGTCTCGGATTAGATAGAGATGATTACCACAGTCGCAATAGCGAACATAAGCGAGAGCATCAAGAGAAGTCGTTTATGCGCCATTCCTTCTTCCATGCCACGCCGCAGCAACACAGTCATTGTAATGATGCTCAGTGTCAGGTTGATGCCTTCTCTAGAAACGTCAGCCATGACAAACATATGAGAGAGTACGCCACGCACCGTACAGAGCCATTTCCGTGATGAAGACTGGGGCATTGCCGCGCATGGCTTGATCAAACCCTTGATCAAAGCCATCGTCCAGACCTTCCCAATACGAATCACCCATTTTGAGGTTATGCAGACGTTCAAGAAGAAGAGAAAGGCTTAAGCTCTACGACTCGGCCTGGCTCATATTTGCATCTGTCAAGAAAATCAAGTGAGGACAAGAAAAGGAATCTTTGCAACTACTTCAGACGTACGGGGGTCACCGGGAAGGAGGGTATACGAGGGAGCCTACTGGGTACTGCTGCACCACAGATCCTTCGCTCCAAAGCCGTGCGCTCAGATCCATCAGCGCCACCGGATTCGACGGGATCCTCTACTGGCGCCGCCGAGATCCGAGGGCGATACCTTGATGCGACAGATGAATTGCCATATGTGTGGCCTACGAAGTTGCACTGGCGCGCTTTGTCGAGCTTTCAGCAGTAGTGATACGCCAGATTCCGCGATCGGAATCGGCACTATTGGAGTTGGCCTGACGCTCCGTCAAACCCGGCGGTGCGACTTCGATGGCGCTACCGCGCCCGTCCTACCGCGCCTGCTTCAGCTGCCCCATGTTCCTTGTATTGACGTGATCACCATGCACGATGGGACAGCGCCTTTCGCGCCCAAGTCGGTTGAGCGCGCTCTTCAGCTCTCGGGGCAGCTCTTGGGGTGACGTATCTGCGCTGCAATGACAACGACAGCATCACAAGACGACATGAAGTCAGATTCTAGGCGCAAGGACGAGTGTCCACAGAGAGATGTGTTCTCGCTGACAGCAGTCACCACAATAGAATCAAGAACGCGCCCGACATGACTAACACGCTGTTGGAGTCGCCCAGTTTGGTGGCAGCGGAGGGGAGTCCTGGTGGACTGGCAGCTTCATAGAGTGGCCTCCCAGGTATGCAAGGCTTTGTCTATGTGGTTGGCGTGCGGACTACCAGGAACTTGAAGTATTGCAGTACGATATGGACAAAATTGAAATTGATGCGCTAATACTAAGCGCTGCTCAATTCTTTGGCAAATCGCCGGCATAGATACCAACTCACCTTCGTTATAGAAACGCCAAATGGGAGGCGGTGGGCGAGGCGTTATTAGGGAATCGCAGTTCTCAGATACCTGAGCTAGCAACCATCTTGACAAAATGCGGGCATGTCATCAAACATCTAACACTCACGTGGAATGGCATTGTAAGCTCCATGTATAGGATTATTAGTGGAATCGAGGATATCAGACCAAGTATAGACGGATGCAGACGCTGGAAAGCGGATCCACGTTTGACTGGGACTCGTACACAAGGTCGATTTGTGCAAGCAGGACGTCGTGTCCCTGACCCTAGAAGATCCCACGTAGATAGAGCAAATGATAGATACCTATGATTTACGGTGATTTGAGTATGCAAGGGAGAGCATTAATGAGAGGTACAGTACTTACTGTACCTGGAGAGGATGAGCGCAGGGGATAGAATTTCGACAGCGACAAACCCTTGTCGACGCGATGAAGTCCGCGATAGGTTAGGGTCTGTAATTCCGACAAGTTGGATCCACTGGACTATGCTGCTGGCACCGCCACTGCAATATTGCTTCCGTTACCTCCAACTGGCATACTCAAACTCAAGTCGTACACGTACATCCTTTTCCGCAGTCTATCTAAGCGTAGCATATGGATCTGTTTCGTGGATGTGCGTATCTGGTAGCCTATATCTATCATCGTGACGCTCAACCTCCTTGTCAATCTCAAAGGAAACGACATACGATGGGACTCGAGAATAGCGGAAATCGTGCAATTTTCTGAGGCCTAGAAACCCGAGGCTAGTCTTAGCGAATAGACTGTGCTGCTTGGTATGAGACTAATCCATCTTACTCACGCCATCCTTGGCGTTTCGCGCGACTGGCGCAGCGCTGGGATCCGGATCGCCGATTAGTACCCCGTCCAATCCAACCAGACTTATCATATTAACAAAGCGCAGGAGCAAATTTCCTTGAGGATGACACTTCTGTCAAGCTGCGGCCGCTTGCGTTGCTCATCTGTAATGGGGGTCGTCAGATAAACAATGGGTACGCTCTCCGAGCCCTGCTTTCTTCATCGACAGCCTTTCTGACCCGCTCTAGTCTGACCCTAGATCGAAGTTCGCTCTTTCCAATCTCCCAGATCTCACTCACCTGGGATCCAATCACCGCTGGTGAATGGACTCAGAGTATCGATGCGAAAGACTAAAGCAAGGCAGAAGAAACCAAGAGGAAATGGGTTCCAGCCGTTCTTCGACCGCTGAACTCGAAGCTGCTGTTCAGCGCCGCCGGTCTGAGCTGTCGCACCATCCTCAGCTTCTCGGCTGACGAGACGGCAACTGCTGATGCCGCTGGTGTGTTCCGCCAGGAGGTACGATCTAAATCCTTGCGGATAAGGAGACGACGATGTCTCAATAATCGGGGAGGGCGCCAGTGTAGTACTAGACTAGGAGGACTCTGCGCACCCTCAGGCCTCAGGTCTCAGACGTGTAGATTGGCTTATCATGGCGATCGTGGGCGCCGCAGAGGGCGTCCTCGAATCCCCTACGGACATCATAGTTCGTATCGATACATGGTCGTACTGTTACAATAGTATGTGTAGATACCTAGAATAAATGTCCTTGTCCGATGCTAGCACCCAAACAGGTAGGAAAAAAATAATGGAAGACGATACGAACCAGACTAAACGATGTGTATGACAGTAGAGATCACTTTATCCTCTCGTAAACTCGAATCCAAGTCGTTCGTACCTAACGTGTCGTTCGTATCTGAGGGATGGCTCTCCATGGGCATAGAGAGCGCCACGTCGTGTACTACCCCAGGGGCCACTCGGAAAGTCGACATCTGGTCGCTGTCGGAGACCTCCCTTCTGGACTTGAAGATGCGGCGCAACGCTGACAACGGCCCGACCGTGTCTGGGTTCACATAGTGCACAGATCTACTGCCTCTGCTATAGAATTTGGTCTGCAAGAGGAGGAGACACAGCACAATGGGCTGGCCCGGATCGCTATCAGGAGGTCTTATCGTAGAGATTCAAAATACAGTAGGGACATACCGGAAGTTGGACGATCGCACCCATTATTATGTCTTGAACGTCGTGCTGCGTAGCGAAGGTCGTTATCACGTACGTGACGACGCCCACCGTATAGATGAAACTGGTCTCGATAATGAAAAACATCACAGCAAATAGATTGTTGTTCCTGGTGAGATAGGCTGATGAATATATCCTGTAAGAGATCGCGGCTGGAAAGCAAGGATGATGTTAACGACTTGTGCGGGACAATGTGCTCGAGGAAGCGCGAACCGGCGCAGTAAATCGTGCAAACCATTGTGATCGCGGCCCAGATCCAGCTCTGGTCAAACCATCCTGGTGAGAAGGAGTCGTCATCGAGAGACATGTGGACAGCCTGGTTGCCTGCAAGGTACATCCCGAAGACTGAGAACATTGGGTTGTTGGCAAAATATCGGATGGGTCAAATACGCGTCTTACTGAAACTGGCGAGCGCAGTCGATACTGGGAGCGCGATCATGACGATGCTCCTTCCGTAAATAATATAACAACGCCAGATCTAGAGGGACAACGTCAACAACTGGCGCAAACAGGGTATTTGGAGAACGACGAACGGTTACTGAATCTCCGAGAGCTGCTTGTATGAGAGTGAGATACTGTCGTGTTTCTTCAGACCGTGTATAGAAAGAATCGGGCTTTGGGTACAGTTCGAGTGTGTTCAAGACGATATACTGCATGCGAAGATGTTACTGCTGATTCTTTGCCCACCCGAGTCGTTCCTAAGCGAATGAACAGAGCGGACTCACCGTGGTCGCAATGGTGAGCATGAGCGTGAGCGTCAAAAGGAGTCGTGCGTTTGTCATTTTTTCTCCTCTCTTCCGACGCAGCAGCATGGTGATCGTGACAGTGCTCAGTGACAAGTTCATGCCTTCCCAAGCGTTGTGAGCCTGGAAAAGGTGTTTCGAAGAATTGAGTACACACCATACAACACCATCTCCGAAATGACGACCGGAACAAATCCAATGGCTTTTTTATACCCTAAGTCCCATCCTTGAGAAAACGAATCGTCCATTTCGAGGGAGAGGGAGAGGGGGAGCGTCAGCGAAGGACGGAAAAGCGATTGATGTATTAACCATCACCAGCGTATTCCTTCGCATTGATAATGTCACAGCAAGAGACACCGGCGAATCCGGCACCTTGAGGTCCGTGTGTTAATCGAACAGGGAGATTGACACGATAGCTGGAAAAGATTAGGCATCGCCACTAAAACATAACGTGCGATCGCCGGTAGATTGCCATATTGGCCAGATGCTCACCAGACTCGGAATTACACAGGCGACATGTTCCGGAACAAAATTACACAACACTCACATTACGGCCTTTTCATTCCTTGATTGACACCTTCTAGCTCGCCTCGAGGAGTCAAGGAGCGCTCCCGGGCTGTCAGAGCAGGGCCCGTCGCCTGCTGAGGGGCCGCGCGACGTTTCTACGGCCTCGACAGAGACCACCGTCGATGCTGTGCACATCGAAAGGCGCAGATGACTTACAGTAGTCGCCAGCTAGGGCAGCGTGAACAGGCGAATCTACGGGTGCCCACCATGTTGTTGACGGCCTCAAAAGTGTCGAGACCGCTCTGCAGGTTTCGACTGACGTTAGCGCTGCTTCATTGTCAGATATAATTGCGATATCGATAGGGATGAAACTGGTTTGAAGCTCTGCTATGTTAGCAAACGTAAACACGAAGGCAGATCAATCACTTTACCTTCGGGATTCGGTGCGAGGGGTGCTCAAAGAGACGCGCGAGGATAATCAAACCGGGAACGCTGCTGGTTGCCTGAAAACAGATCAAGTACAGTGCCATAAAGGTAGAGATTGCACCGGCATCGAGTCAGTCGGTTACAGCCGTTTACTAATCGATAGGCCTTTTATTGCAGAATCTGATCCATTGAAGCGGACTGCCAAGAGGCGTTCTGAGTTGCAATCTCGCGGCAGTCAGCCACAGCCAGCCACACGCGAAGCGTAAAGCAGTGCTCTGGCATGTCGGCAATTGTGATCTCCGACAATCTCCGCCTCTAGAACGCTCTTCACAATCCGTATGAAATTATTTTTGGGAACGGCCTATCGATTAGTAAACGGCTGTAATGCTGCCAGACGGCCATGACACGACACCGGCTGCATCAAGGTGATGTTGCAATAGTTGCGTATGACCTACACAGCAGTTCCAACACCGGAGGTCATTCCAGTATCGCCCTATCAATCGGTGTGTCCGTCAGAGAGTGAAAGGGCTCGACTCGCCACTGCCAGCGGAGGAGCGGCCGGCCCGGGAAGAGAAACAAACACCAAACAAACTGTTTAGGCGCCCAGTCTCAAGATCACCGGTCACCTACGAGTATACGACCCTTGCAACTTCTTCCAGTGACCCACTAGCTGAACGTAGCAGCCTTGCTACTCGCAACCTTTTTGCACGCAGCCGGTACAGATACATCAACAAATGATACAGTTAGCAAATTCTAAACCAATGTTGACGAGCCGGCAAACGCTCGTGCCCATCGCCATGCGCAGCTTCACAGAGCGAATATACCCGCAAAATACTTCTCAACCCCCTCCGCACCATCGACAAGCGCGCCGACGACACCATCTGGCCGCACGACTGCGACGTGCGCACCATACGCAGGATATGCATAGCCCTCCTTATCCTGCAGCGACAAATCTACGCCTGCGACCTCTGCTAGAGCTACACCTTGTGATCGGATAGCAACAGTGCGAATGAGGTTCTTGGGAATGCGTGCCAAGGGGGCCAGCACAGAAGCAGGGTCGCCGTCTGTAAAGACAAGGAGGGTGTGATGGTCCGGACCGAATATGTCAAATAGTCTCATCGTGCGTCCCGTCTTCAAGTCCACGAGCCCCGGTGAGTCCGGCGCCCGGTCGCCTGCATGCAGCCGCCCGCCCTCTTCGACGACGTATGTACTCGCGGTGAGCGCTTCCGCCTTGTCCTTGTCCTGCAACCCGAGCTCGTCGACGGCCTCGTCCACGACGATCGGGCTCCAGCGGTAGTGCACGCCGAGCTGGTTGAGCTGCGTCGAGCGCTTCCAAGGCGACTCAGCATCGTTGTCGGTGGACGCGACGGGCGTGGACTTGCCATTCTCGGTGGTGAAAGTCCGGTTGAGGATCGCGGTGGTCCGCTGGAGCATCTCTTTGATGACGGGGAGGCGCTCGGTGTCGTAGCTGTCAAGCAGAGAAGGCGAAGCAAGTCCCTTGATAGCGAGGGCGAGTTTCCAGCTGAGGTTGAACTGACGCATGGCGTTAGGAGAGTCGATGAAGAGACGACTCGGCGATCGAGAGCTTACCGCGTCCATGACACTAGAATTCATACCTTGGCCGCCTGTTGCGCTGTGGACGTGCGCAGCATCTGCGGGATGCTCAGGATGCCGAAGAGACTGGATGGAATAAGATGTGACATACCTCCTGCAATGAATACCCTTCCTTTGCGGAAACTATTGACGACGCGGATGTTCGGCCTTATCGAAGCTCAAGATTAACTACCTTGGCAATACATGACGGTTTCATAAAGACGCACCGGTAATTCGAGATAGTCTCAACTTCGCCAATCTTCAGATCCGGAACCTTTGCGACATTGTAGATGAACTGGCGGAAGTATTCGTGATCCTTGACAGCCCTGTCATAGTCAAGATTAGGTCCGAAGATGGCAAAGAAGTATATGTCCTCCGCGTAACGATGCGTCGGACGAAGGATAGCGCTAGCCAAAATATAACAGGTATTAGTTATCAGGCTGCCAAAATCTTGAACAAATCCGTACCCATCGCTCGGTCCATCTCCGAACTTGTGCCAGTGCTGTACCATCGGCGATGTTAGTCTTTGAGGATGTTGAACCAAGGATATAAGTACGAACGTCCTGGTCGAGGCCGTACACTTTGGCGTCTCCGATTATGATATGAACGGCATCCAGGGTCTCTCCAAGGAAAGTGAGATCCAGTAGCTTGCGAACCGCACCTACGTGATGATACTTTTCTCAGCGGGATTTATGAGTGAAGGCAACATGACGACGCACCTTTCGCACCATCAGCGCCCACTACATACTTGGCCGTGATGGTGTCCTCGATTTGCTTGCCATCTTGCCGTTTCACAACAGTTGCAGTAACCGAATTTTCATCTTGCTCCAGACGAACAAGCTCGGTTTCCAACTCAACTTCTACACCATACACCTTCAAGTGCTTGCGAAGGATGCCGCAAGCAGCGTCTTGACCCAGATGGTAGGAACGGCGCTACACGGCGTTGTTCAGAGGCTGTAGTAATCATGACATAGGAGAGGCTTACTTCCGGAAACATTGGTGTAGGCTCCAGGGGAGTCGTCATCGCGTACGTCTTGAATGGTTTACCATCTTTCCATTCCTTCATAATTGACTTGGAAACGCCCATATTCTTCACGTCCTCTAGGACACCAAGAAAATGATACACTTCGAGGGTCCGCGGCTGAGAGAATATACCAATCGGGTCAGAGCAGTAAAAAAGTGGATCTAGTGTGAGGGTCGCGCACCATGATTCCAGCGCCGCGCTGGCCCAGGGAGTATTGCGATAGCTTCTCAACGATGCGCACTGGGATACCGTTCTTGGCGAGGGTCAATGCAGTCACTAATCCCGTAGGACCAGCACCAACCTAGAAAGTAATGAATGAAGATGTAGCCGGTGATTACGAGAAGAAGAAAACACGCACAACAAGGACATCGATGTTAGAAGGGGACATAACAAGGTTGACGACTCGGACTAGAGAATTGTACTGAAGATGCACTGAGGATACTCCGCCGCGACAGTTGGCGGCCGCTTATATGTGCTGAGACTCTCTGGAAATGGCGCCCCAAATCATAAGCTCTAGAACACGTACACGCCGTATATACGTATACGTCCTTCGGGCGCACGTTTCACGCAGCAGCTTCGATAGTTGACTGTGAGGTGCCTCTCATCGACTCGTTACGCGTCAGATGCGGCATGGGTAGCGCAAGAGACCCGCGTGACTGCTGAGATATGATGAATGGACCAAAATAAGCCAGAATTTGTAGACCGTTGCCCAATAATGAAGCGAGTATGAATAGACTAAATTTAGCTCACCATCATCTTCATATAGGCCCCCGTCCTCTAGCGCCAGACGATTCACAGCAGAGCGCTATGCTGTGCCGCAGCACAAGGCGGAAACGAGCATGAGATCGGATGCAACCGGCAGCTAGCAGTGCTGCGGCGGAGCAAACGGGCCTTGAAACCTCCTTGAAGCCCCTTAAATCCCCTTGAAAGATCGGCGCGCTTGAAGCGCCGCCAGATGGACGCGTACGTGAGCGGCATAGATTTGTGCGGATGAGCCTGTGTGGCCCATTTATCTAGGCAGAACTATTCTTATAATACGGCTGAAGACGTACGTGGGCGATGATAGCACTTCAATGAAGCGTGGGTTGTCGACTAGCCAGCTTACAGCGGATTCCGAAAAGGTTGGCGGGACGCGTTTTCAACTTTTTTTTTGCGATGCTCGGCTCCGAGGCTGATGGGACCGTTCTGGTCGCGTGGACGGTCCGTGAGAGTGTCCGGAGACATCCGACGAGACCGCTCGACAGCCACAGCGATTGATGAGACGGAAGAAAAGAACTCTGAGTGGGAGTCGAACAAAAAGGCTCCGCCTACGAGGGACAGCACATTGGCCGCTAGGCCATAGTGTCATCTTCTAAAGACCCTTCACACAGTACATGACAAGCTCGTTGAGTCTCAAACAATCAGAATCTTCAGCAAACAACTACGCAAAAGCTATCCAAACCCCAACAAATCAGAAAACGACAAGAACAGATCAGGATACACACAACAAAAAAAAGCAACAGGAATGCGACCAAGTAGCAACCACACAACAAACAGTAAAGAAGTAGCGACAAAACAGAAGCAACACAACAGACACAACGAGCACATCATGTAACATGCGAAGAATAACCAGAAGATGACACTATGGCCTAGCGGCCAATGTGCTGTCCCTCGTAGGCGGAGCCTATTTGTTCGACTCCCACTCAGAGTTCTTTTCTTCCGTCTCATCAATCGCTGTGGCTGTCGAGCGGTCTCGTCGGATGTCTCCGGACACTCTCACGGACCGTCCACGCGACCAGAACGGTCCCATCAGCCTCGGAGCCGAGCATCGCAAAAAAAAAGTTGAAAACACGTCCCGCCAACCTTTTCGGAATCCGCTGTAACTGTGAAGGTCGAAGTTCGTGGCAGGAGACGCCTCGGAAGAAGCCGTGGTCCTCAAACTCCGCCACTGGAACCGGCTTGTTTGTCTCAAGAAACCCATTGGTGTGAGTGTCTCACACGAGCGAGAGCTCAATGCAAATATATATCCACAGATAACCCATCCATCCTGTCACACAAGAGGTGTAGGCCCTACTCATTTCGACATCAATGCAATCACGTATATTTAGGTCTACGTGTGGTCTGAGTAGGGGTATATGAGATTACCAGCAGCTCTGGCGATCCGTACATCCAACATCTCACGCAGCTTCACAAAGAAAGCACCCTCGCAAAGTATTTCTCCACTCCCTCAGCACCGCCCACCAGCGCACCAACGACACCATCCGGCCGTACCACCGCAACATGCGCACCGTACGCGGGATATGCATGGCCATCTCGATCGTGCAGAACCAAGTCTACACCTGCAGCAGCCTCTCCAGAAAGTGCGTTCTGCGACCGGATCGCCACGGTGCGAACGAGGCCCGCAGGGACACGCGCAAGGGGAGCTAGCGCCGAAGATGCCTCGCCATCCGTGAAAACAAGCACGGTATGGTGCTCCGGGCCGAATACATCAAACAACCTTGTCACGCCGCCCGTATTCAGATCCAGAAGTCCCGCAGCATCCGGAGCGCGGTCGCCGGCGTGCAGCCGTCCGCCTTCCTCGACGACATAGGTGCTCGCGGTGAGCTCTTCCGCCTTGACTTTGTCCTGCGACTCGAGCTCCGCGACGGCCTCGTCCACAACGACCGGGCTCCAGCGATAATGCACGCCGAGCTGGTTGAGCTGAGTCGAGCGCGTCCAAGCAGACTCGCTCTCCTTCCCTGGCGTGGAAGTAGACTGATCTTTCGCGGCGGCCATAGTGCGATTGAGGAGAGCTGTCGTCCGCTGAAGCATCTCCTTGATGACAGGCAGCCGCTCTGCGTCGTAGCTGTCGAGGAGAGCAGGCGTCGCAAGGCCTTTGCAGGTGAGTGCCAGCTTCCAGCCGAGGTTGAACTAAGGGATAGCCGATCAGGAGAATCAATAGAATAGACAGAGGTCAGACACGCACCGCATCCATGACACTTGAATTCATGCCTTGGCCACCCGTCGCGCTGTGAACATGCGCAGCGTCTATATAGTGTCAGGTGAGCAGAGACGTAATAGGATATGGAAAGTGACGAACCACCGGCGATGAACACCCTGCCGTGTCTGAAGCTGTTAGCGACACGAATGTTTGGCCTAGTAGTCAATGCAAAAAAATTAATAAAGCCTGGAACCTAACCAAGTGGACTACGACGGACCGATAATTGGAGATAGTCTCAAACTTGCCGATCTTGAGCTCTGGAACCTTTGCGAGGGCGTACACGAACTGGCGGAGATATTCGTGGTCCTCGAGAGCCTTTGCATGGTCGAGATTGGGTCCGAAGACGGCGTAGAAAAAGATTTTCTCCTTTGCGGAGCGATTTGTCGGGCGGAGGACAGCCCTGTTCGAGTCACGAAGATATTATTAGTTGATGAGTCGCCAGGAAACGTGAGGTGGAACTTACACATCGTTCGGCGAATCGCCAAACTTGTGCCAATGCTATAAGGTCCAAAAGTAAGAATTTGCGCAAGTCTGGAAGAGGCAAAAAATACGAACCTCCTGATCGAGTCCGTATACTTCGGCGTCGCCGATGATGATATTGACCGCATCTCGTGTCTCTCCGAGGAACGACAGGTCCAAGATTTTGCGGACCACGCCTGCATGGCCATTTAGTCTAAGCATGGGCCACAAGATCCAGGTACTATAGCGACGTACCTCTAGCACCGTCAGCACCTAAAACGTACTTTGACGTGACAGTCTCCTCCACTTCCTTACCGTCTTGCCGCCTTACGATGGCAGCATCGACTGAATCCTCGCGCTGCTCGAGGCGAACCAGCTCCGTTGCCAGCTCAACATCGACGCCCTGAGCCTTGAGGTGCTCACGAAGGATGCTGCACGCAGCATCCTGCCCTAGAATGCATGGACGGCGCTTCGTGGAATCAGCGACAGGTAAAGGCTATGACATTCAGCCGACTTACTTCTGGAAAGCTTGGAGTAGGCTCCAAGACAGTCATCATCGGATGGACGCTGGCGGGCTTTCCGTCCTTCCACTCCTTCATGACTGTATTAAAAGTACCTTGTTTCTTCACATCTTCTAACACTCCGAGAAAGTGGTAGATCTCGAGTGTCCGCGGCTAACAAATATTGTTTAGAAGGAGCGCAACCTGAGAGAGCGGATCGGCGCACCATAATACCAGCTCCGCGCTGGCCTAGAGGATAGTCTGGCAACTTCTCGATGATGCGCACGGAAACACCATTCTTCGCGAGGGCGAGAGCAGCGACCAGGCCAGTCGGACCAGCGCCAACCTAACAAAGGGCTCGTCAAAATATGATTTACCTCGAACATTATGAGAACACACGTACAATCAGGACGTCAATAATTGGAGACATGACAAGGAAGCGAGCTAGGGAGTTACACCGCGGGCAAGAGGACATGTGATCTTTGATCACATGCCGATTTCATGCTGATTTCTTAGCCAAACTGATCATCGTGAGTTTTGTGAGGAAATGTTAAACACATTTTAAATGTCTTCAACATGGGTATCATGGTGGATGTCATGTTTACATTTTTAATGATATCAAAGATGACACGAAAAAGTTCACTAGGAACAAATTTGGAATTAAATCAATATTTCTTAAGTGATTACATTTGAGATCACATTCGACTTGACACATGACGTCGCGACGTCGTGACACAATGCCTCGAGGCCTCAAGACGTCTGGACGCAAGGTCGACGTGCTCTCATCGATGTCGAGACACAGGCAGTCCAGGTGTCTGGCGATGTGTCCAGCATGTGTCTTTGAGATGATACTGTCGCCTCCAACCAGGGAAGAAATACTGCTGCCAGAGTGGCAGACGACGACCATCTGCAGTCGTTCACGAGCTCGGGGTAGTGCCCAACGAGCGCCGTGATGAGCTTCGGCGCGTGGAACAGGGCGTTCAGCACGCGCGAACTTCATGGTGCGCGACTGTGAACAGATCTCCTCTCCACACTCCTGCCTCGGCTCCCCTTCCTCCACCGTGGTACCCGAGCAAGAAACGCGCCCGTCATTGCCGCGAGCCAGCGCCACCGCCGCACCCAGCAGCCCGCTATCATGCAGCAGCGCGCGCGCCGATCATACATACCCCGGAACTGAGGTTAACATCGCGCGGAGGTAGCCCGGGTGCCGCACATACGCGTACGGCCCGGAGGTGGCGAGTGCGTGCGTATCGTGGATGGAGAGCTGGAAGGTGTATAGCGGGCCAAGGTGGCAGAAGGACGCGGGGCACAGGAGCACGCTGAGCGCGAGGAGCGCGAGGCCGGCGAGGTAGGAAGAGGGGAGGCGTGGGCTGGCTGCCGCTGGCGCGGTGAGGGTGGGAAGGATGGTATGGGAGAGCGGGGAAGTGGGGAAGTGAGGAGGGCGTGCACGAGGGTGAAGGCACTTCGGCAAGGGTGGTGAGAATGGAAAGGGACTATGGGTAGGGCCATGGGCGGTGAGGAGAGCCGGTAGTGGGATAGATTGGATGCTATGCGCATTGGGGTAGTCCGTCAGTCAATCCAGGAGATGATCGAAAGGAAGAGGCAAACCTGGGTGGCACAATCTAGTTGTGCAAATCTGGGAGGCGCGGGCATAAAACTATGGTGGCGCGTCCTGTTCTTAGGCCAGTGCTCGAATTTCTTGACCGACGGGAGGCGTATTTCGAGAAACATTCTCGGGAATCACAGCAAGAACGGCTTCTTGTCTTTGGAGCTGACCAGTGTGCGTGCGAACAGCGATGGGGTCGACGGTTGGAAGGGGCGAGGAGATGTCGGGGACGAGGAAAGCTGCCTCGATGAGGTCGATGGGACGGACGGGTCGCGAGTGACGTATTCTGGCCAGAAGGTATGAACGGAGAGAGTTGGATAGAGCGTGGTGCTGCTTTGGCAGGCCCGGGTGATAGATTTGCGGACGGCTCGGTAGGAGCATTGGAAGATGGTGTTGGCGCATGATTTGTAGGCGGAAATGCCGAAGTAAGAACGTTGTTTGCTACGTGTAGGAAGAGAAATGTTACCTGCTGTACCATTTTAAAGCCATCACCACGCCAGCTCGGCCTGGTTTCCATGTGTCGAAATACGAGTGCCAAGAAAATCACCCAAAAACTATGAGTTCTCTAGTAAGTACAAGATTCACTGCCTCAATAGCACCGGAACCTAAAAACAGAGAGCTCAGTTCAGAAATGGCCTATAAACTCGGAACAAGACATACCATTGCGCACCGCTGGGTCGCTTCGAGAAGCACTTCACTGAATCCCACTACAACTCTTCAAGAATATCCCTGACCTTCTGCAGCAGCTCCTCCTGCCCGATCGGCGCCTTCACGTCCAGTCGTACCGATCCGAGGACCTTGTGCGAATCCTTGTTGGCAATAGCCCTGAGCGTGCTGTGGTCGGCTCCCTTGTTTGCCTGGACGTGGATCCAGCGGTATTGCCTGTCTTTCTCGGAGTACAGCTTGCCGAAGTCCAGACGGATTCCGACTTGCTTGTCTGTGCGGTCGCGTCGAACCGGCCAGGCGCGTTCTCCTAGCGCTGCAGACTGCAGGCTCCCGGTAATCTTGGCATGTCCATTGGACTTTGATATATCAATATAGAAACCAAAATGAAAACAATATGTAATTACTTACCGACCGAAACAAGGGGGCAATGACCTGGTCGTAGTACTTGATAAGGCGCATGGTGGTCTTGAAGAAACAAGAGGAAGGGTGAGAATAGAGCGTTGTTGGAAGAGGAGAGGGCAGGCGTTCACTCACCGACCGATTGAGCGAGTTGAGAGTAGAGTTTCAACCTCAGGTCGCGAGAGTGCGAGGGTTAGATATGTGAGTGGGAAAAAGAAGAAAGAAATGTTTAGGCAAGGTGTTATGGATGTCGAGACAAGGGAGATAACGAGATCCCTCCAAATGCTCTAAGTGGAACCAGGGTGGTGCAGACGAAAGCCAACCGATTTTTTCAAAGACGCCGTCTTCGAATGTGCACTTTAGGAGTCGGACGGCAGAGGTGGGCGACAAGTGAGTGGCACAGGGTGTGTCCTTGTAAGACTCGCAATTCTAGCGTAATCGGGAACTTTGACAGGGAAGAAAATCGCCCACTCACCTCCATAAGCTGCCGTGCAGCAGGGAGCACAACGATTGTAGTGACTTCATATTTGTAGATGCACCAAAGTGCGTATACACATCTGAGAGGCTTCCTGATTACCGTGATCCTCTCGCCGCCTGCAAATTCTTCTCTTAATAAAATTGGTGGTGCATTTCACCGGTCATCACAATTCACGGGGTAAGGCTGGGGATGAAGTTCGAACGCGCAATTGTACGGCCACAGATGTAGAGACACGTCTACAAGGACAATACCTGAAAGAGAATATTATAATGCTGAGTAATGAGGGAGCCTTCTCACAGCAAGACAGAAATTGCAGCATACCTTTACCCGTAGGTCAATCGATGCAGACGCATGCAGTGCGGTGCTATGCTGCCCACGGTGATACTCGACAACCGAAAAAGACCGATCCATTGGGATTGACCATTGAGGGGAACCGTTGCGCACCGCCGAAGGACTGAATGTTGTTGAAGTCCGGGCATGCGAGTACTTCGGCACTGCCTATTACAGCTGTTTAGAAATCAATAGGCCTCGTGGACCCTTCTTTGCACACCCGTGTGTCACAAGTTTCGCGCCCCGAATGAGGCCGTCAATGCCGCCGCGCGTATATTCCAATACCAGCTGAAAAAGTCGGTAGACTGAGCACAGAATTCCCCGAGCCCTCCTGATATGCGACTGTGCAAAAGAGTTTCCGCGCGGTCCATTGATCTGTATCTGCGTGATGAAGGTGAAGAATCAGTTGTCTAACGGTATCAGTGTATCAAGATATTCCACATTCTTCACCCATATCGTGGCAGTCTTGATCTGATTCTCAATGTGAAGTGATGTCGCGAGACACAATCCATGCTCGACGTTCGACGTAACAAGGCCAAATACGGCCCGGTGGCTACAGCGGACCGTGCCGTCATGTGGCTGTGCACCGCCTCCTTCCCCCCGCAAATAACATTAAATGTTGAACGTTGAACTTTGGACTTCGACGTGCTTGCGCATCACCCGCTAAACGAAGTGAGTGGGTCCGAACAGGCGTGCTTTTGCACGTATCTGTCCCTCGAAGAGGTCGCGTCATTTTCTAAACCGCATGCCGAAAGCGTCCAAGAGACCGTCAACGCGTGGCCCATCGTGAGTGCGTGCACGCGTTCGCTGTCTAACGACTGGGTCAGGATCAATGATGCAGTCCCAGAAACAGAGATACTGCATTTTTTACCATCCCAATGCTACCCATAAAAATAACATCACTACTAGAAGTACTCCGTATAGAAATACATGACGCACTCATGCGCCGCGGCACGCTGAGTTACGGCCTGCCCGGGGACCTGCATATGCACATCGACTTCGTCTAGCTCACGACTATGTTCTGGTGCTTGGATGACCTTCTGCTGGCCCAGATTCTGCAGGCGTTGCTTCTGGCGTATTTGTAAACATTCCAGTCGACGCCACCAGCGTTATCAGCTGGTTGCTCTGTCGGAAAGTTGTAGTATCTGCCCTGGGATCACACACTCTTGCCGACGTCCTCGCTTGAGGTCAAGCATATACGAATACAATATCATAGAAGAGACAGAGAATACAGGACATTTCTAAAATAGGGAAGTAAGTCATTGAAACGGCGCACGCTTAGTATAGATTCTCCTGTCAAGGGGTGGGTCGGGACGAAGAAGTCCTACGCCGCTTAAAAACCAGAGTCATGTCCTGAATGTCAGAACGGGAAAGCTATAACTATCATCAGTATGGATCTGTGAAGATAAGAGCAGTTCAAGCTGACCGTGGGTTGTGATAAAGGGACAGTAGTGGCCAAGCTCGGGGCCTGTAAGTCCTCCTCGCCAGCGCTGGATGTGGTGCTCATTGTCTCAGATGGGGGGCTAGTTAGAATGATTGTTTCGTGAATGGTCGTGGTCACCGTCAGAGGTGCTTCAGTTGAGGTTGGTGCCTCGAAAACTTCTTGACCGGTGCGTTGCGTCGTGCTCGAGGCCGGGTGCTCGGAGACACTTGGCATGTGCGTATCACGAACAGTGACGGTGACGGTTGGATGGGCCAGCGGAGAGATGGGTGTGTCTGGGAGTCCAAGGGAAGGGGTTTCTCTAGATTCTTCGGCTGAGGGCGTGAAGGTCACCGTGACAGTCTGCACGGGCTGGGGTGGAATGAATCGCCAACTTATGATATGACAATCAGAATAAAGCTTACCTGCAACTGCACGAGACCCCCAGTGGCAGCCACGTTGGGGCGGAGCTGATCTAGGATACCGTCGTATATGCGCTCATAAACGGACGACCTGCCACTAGCCATTGAATTCGAGTTTGGGACAAGTCCCAAGGTCTTCATGTACTGGTGGACAACGACCTGGACCGGGAGCTGAGATAACATAGGCAAAGCGGCCACAAAAAGAACCGATCGCCAAATGTGGCGAAAGACCGCATTCACCTATAATTTATCATGAAGTCGAAGCTTCGGAAAGAAGTCTGAGAGCGTACCCATGCACGGTAAGAGTTAGCCCTGTCGGAGGCTGTCTCCGAGGGCTCGATCCATATCCTTACAACCGTCTCAGAACCTCTCTCCGAAACGCCCGTCGCAATGTGCGTGCGACCCCTTACGCAGCAGCAAGACTAGTTCGTGTGAGACGTTTCAATACACCCATTACATGCTGTTGGCAACTTACAA
>NSJX01000125.1:4012-30959 GCA_002286715.1 Dentipellis sp. KUC8613
GACCGAGGAGGCATCAGTCGACCGGAAGGCAAGGGCAAGGGCAAGAGCAGGGACGCTGACCGAGGTGGGAGGGGCACAGGAGGAGGCCCAGCAGCTGCTCCCCTGACTGGTTCCTATAGACCGGTGGTCTTTGTAGACCGGATGGTCTTGCGGTGGTTGGGAGGTAATGCTTAGCAGTTGTAATCATGGGGTGGCCATGGTCAGGGCCAATGTCGAGGATTGGCCGGTGACAAAGCAAGTGACACTTACCGAGGAGGAAGTGGTGGCCGGGGGTCAATCCCGAATGATGTCCTTCATTGCATTTAGCTCGGTAGCAAAGGGACTACAACGGGACCGAGGAGACATGGGGGGACCGAGCAGGTTTCAGTCGACTTGGACAATGACCGAGGTATAGCTAACGCATGCACCGAGGACCGAGTGAACTGACCGAGGAACCGAAACATAGACCGATGACCTGAGGGGGAAGATTCTACCGAGGACAACTCTAATACTTTGGGCGACACATCGAGATGACCCACGTGATCAGGCTTACTCAGGCCGAGTGGTCACGTCGGTGCCGGAGTCACCACGTAACGGTAACGTGACGATCAAAAGCGCGATATCACGGCGCGTCGCGGCTTTCTTCTTACCACCACTCATCTGGCCCCCTCGCATTTATCCTCTCTTTCGCCGTCATGTCTGACCACAACCGCATCTCCTCCATCGTCGCTCGCGTGGCCTATGCCTTCATCGCTTTGTCAACAGAAGAGGAGCCTGACCTGCGCTACTGGTGCGAGAACTTCGCTGTGGAAGTGGTAAGTCGCCGATCTCGTGTCTACTGATGTAGAACTCACCTTTGAGCAGGCAGCTTTTCGGGCGGCGGGCGGCGATGGTGCAGACGGTCCCGCCGCTTCCCTCGTCTCTTACCTCGCCCTCGAGCTCGACGCTGCGATGGAGCAAGGGAGAACGCCGGAGGTCGTGGTCTTGGCGAGACAGTTCACCGGTGAGCTGGAATGGGCGCAGCGGAGCGGTGTCTTCGCCGGCTTCGTAGGCGATCGTACCTGGTGGTCACCGGACGCCGTTTATGATGCACGAGGTCAGTACGTCGCCGTTATCTCTCAGGTACGGTGCTAATACCTGTAGGAAACCGCAGTCGCCGCACAAGTCGCCGCGTACCCTGATACCTCCTTCTATCAACCTCCCCCGGCCGTCGGGTCTGCGGTTGGTGGCATCTCAGTCATCGCCTCCGCCTTGTCCTACGCGCCGCCCTCGTCATATCCCCACACCGTGGCAGCACCGAACACTCACGTCCCGGTCGCCCTCCACGCTCCTGCAGCTCGCTTCCCGTCCGTGGCACCCCTCTCCCCCGTGATGCCTGCTATGTCAGTTACCCCCATCGAGGCTGTTGCGCCCAGTGGGGATATTGCAGCTCTTCAGGCCAGCCTACCTCACGCCCACCTCGCTTCACTCCCTCAACCCGGGCCTCTCGGCCCTTCGGCATCTCCGGCTCCCTCCACCGCTCTCCCTCTTGCTTCTGCGGCCGCCGCCGGTCCTTCTGTCTCCAACCCGTCTTCGACCCATGCAGCAAATCCCGTCCCCCAGCCTAGGCGTCGAAGGGAGCGAGAACTCCAACACTCCTTGGAACCTCACGCCAGGATGTCAATTCGCCTCACCCCGGAGCAGAAGAAACGCCTGGCCGCTAGGATGGAGATGGTGAAGGCGGAGCAGGCGGCCAATGCGGCGGCGGCGAGGGCGGCGGCGGAAGCGGCGCCATCCGATGCAGCGGAGGCGGCGGGGGCGGCGCAGGCGGCGCAGGCGGTGGAGGCGGCGCAGGCGGCGCAGGCGGTGGAGGCGGCGCAGGCGGCGCAGGCGGCGGAGGCGGTGGAGGCGGCGGAGGCAGTGGAGGCTGCTGCCCTCACAACGGGATCGCCCCTGCCGTCCGTCACGGAGTCCAGTGACTCCGACCAGTCCGACACCACCGCAGTCGAAGGTGAGACTGTAAATAATCCCGTGCCGCACGAGGTCGTCCACCATGGATTCCAGCCCTTCGTCGAAGAGAACGGCCAGCCTCTCGACCTCGTCATCAGACCCCGAGCATGGAAGGCCTCTCCCCTTCAGGTTGCCGAGTTCAAGCACCGTCCGCGATCCATCGTGTTGGTAAGTGCTCCATTCCCCCTGGACAATGTGTACACATCTCACCTTCTTTGTTCACCAGACACCGGCCTGCGAAAAGTGCGCGGTGCAGGGCTGGCATAGCGATTGCCAGCGTCCTCGGGGAGAACGCGGTGCGTGCAACCTCTGCCGCCGTCGCAAGGTCCCCTGCACATGGTCCTGGATTCCGGCAACCGACGATGGGCGCCCCCACAATATGGGTCCTCCACCCAGGATCAAGGTGCCCAAGGCTGTTGCCAAGGACGAGAAGGTGAAGGACGCCGAGAAGCCGAAGAGCAAGGGGAAGGGTGACCCCGCCGACGTCGGTAAGGGCAAGGGCAAGGCTGCCGACGTGGGCAAGGGCAAGGGCAAGGCTGCCAACACCGAGAAGGGCAAAGCCAAGGCCGGTCGCACCGACAAGGGCAAGGGCAAGGCGAAGGCCAGCGACCAGGATCCGCCTGCGAAAAGGCGCAAGACGTCACGTAAGTACCATCTACCCTGCAAGAACGTGCAAAACTCATTCGTTCATGCCCAGCGAAGAGCGCCGAGTACATTCTGGACTCCGACGAAGAGCTTGCCGCCATGAGTGCGGCAGTGGAGGCATCGAGGTTGGAAGGTCAGTCCTCGGTGCAAACTGCCTGTGCCACCCATATCAGGAACTGACTTCACAAACAGCCCACCGGCCTTTTGGCGACCTGTCTGCGTCCACCGACGCCGGCCCTTCCAGGCTTCCCAACCCCAGCCCCCCATCTCTCCACTCTGTGCCCTCGGGTGGATCGGGGCGCAGTGAAGTCTCGGCCGCCGACGTCGCCCGAATCCTGGACACCGCCGAGCGTGCGGCAACCGGCAACGAGAGCCTCCACCGTGTTGTGCAGGAGTTGTGCGACGACGCCAACGAGGCAAGGCAGGAGAGGCAAGTCTTGCGCCATGAGCTCGTCGAGGAGAGGCAGGCAAGGCTGGCAGTGGAGACCCAGCTGCTCCGTGTCACCGGCGAGTACGACGAAATTGTGGCGTCCCTTCTGCAGGCGAACGCCCGCATCCGCGACCTCGAGGCCCGCCGCAAGAGCGATGACGCCTAGTTGCTCCTCGGTCTGGCAGTCTTGCACGGGGAATCTCGGTAGTGGTAGGACTTTGGCCCACATCGGCGGCCACGAATATTTTCTTGTTTTTTCTCGAACATCGCATACGACCCTGCTCCGATTCGTCTTGTTAATGTGTTGATCTTCTTGTTGACTTGCGTAGTCTTTCTTGCACTTCAGTAGAATACAGATGTCAGTAGCACTGATATGTAATGAATTCGCCCGTTGTGTCCTCGGTAATACACTCATCGGTCTCGGCGCACAAGTTTTGTTCTCACCGATGGTAAGTGCAAGACAGCCCGGCTGAGAAAAGTAATAGCCTGCTCGGTCCTCCTTAGCATACACATTGCGATGACTTGGGTACTAATCCACCATCAATTCGATCAACGAACTGCACATAGGAGACCGAGCAATAATCTATGAAGCCGACATCGGAGCACCCCCACCACTTGTCCCATCACCGAAGCGAACCTTCTTGCTTGCAGGCGTAGTTGCACCAGATGTACCATCGTGCTTGCGCTTGTGCTCCATACCTGCCATAGGAGGCATTGTTCCGGTTCCATTTGCTCGGGTGACCGACCTCTTCAGGAGAAGAGGAGGTAATGAACGTTTCTGCATGCTCGGTGGCACACCGAGTTGCTTCTCTGCTTCGGACGTGGATTGACCAACTTGCTTCACCAAAAGATTAGTCTTCCCCGGTGACCGAGCAGCCTGCTTTGTCGGTGGTCGTGTGCGCAGTGGGGCGAGTGACCGAACAGGGGTCTTTCCGGTCTTCCCGGGCCGAGGAGTAACAACTTGACCTACAGCCACGGTCTTCATCAGCAGCGGCGGACGGCCTTTCGGCATTGTGATAGACGATTTCACCGCTGAGGCCACCAAGGCCTGTTTGGCCTGAGGATGTCCCAAAGCTGCCCCAGACCGGGGCTTAGCGGGGATTACTAATTTTGCGAGGGGACGACTCCGTGGTAGAGAAACAGTCCCTGGCTTCTCAGCTGCGGCTGCTGCGATCTTCTGCAAGTCTCTTATAAGTCCCCAGGAAAGTCGAAATCCAAGACACGTACCGAGGATGAGACCATCTTTGCAAGCTCGTCCTGAGACTTGACTTCAGCCTCCATCATCTTCCGCCACGTTGGAGAGTAATCCTGCAAACCCTCTACTGTCCATTCCACAGCATCACTGATCTCGCCAATCAGGTGTGGGGGAAATCGATAACCTAAAGCGTTATCGGTCCAGGCCTCCTCGGTGAATTCACCGAGCACCGAGCAGGCGTTCCTGGACAAGAATACTTCTCGTAGCAACATGCCGTAAGCAAGAAGCATCTCTGACATCCTGGTCAGACCGATGAATCGGATGTCGTCGGTGGTGGACATTGAGGAAAACCAGGCCTGTAACTCCTCGAGATATGTACGTTCCCAGAAGAACTTCTCGGGCACCCAGGGCTCCGAGGAGTTCCATACCGCCCACTCCGGTCTTAGATGCGAGGCCGGGGTCTCGGGCAAATCAAAGTCGTCCTTTCCAATGACAATCAACACAGGGACAAATGCCACGAACCGAGCTGGAAAATCTTACCTCCAGTTCCATGAAGACATCGACTGTCTTCACGTACCCCGCTGCCCGGCTCAATGTTTTGAGGAACTCGCCTTTGTCCTTCTTTGTCATCCCGCACTCGCTGGGGGCCGCTGGAGTCCAGTTCAGGGGGTGGAGTACACGCGCAACGTGCATCTTGACCTTATAGTCAAGCTGAATGATCTGCGCCACGACAAAGTCACACCATTCCTCAATATCCTCAGGAGGGAAACCCAGAGGCATCTTGGAACAATGGGCACCGACGTTGGTAGCACCCACCGACAACTTTGCCAGCCAGACTTCTCGGCCTATCATTCCCAATGTGAACTAGTGAGGAGTGGGCCGGCAAGCGGCAGGTACTGATTCATCTTTGAGGGTGGGTATGTCTTGACTCCAAATTATTACATCATTTCACATAATTAATTATCATCCAATTCTTGTAATGACGTTGCCAAGATTTTGCATCATCTTTTGATGTAGCCATATTAGAAAGCATTTTATAGACCAGATAATCTTGATAGGCTGTTACAAAGATACCCATCTTGATAATTATAGAAGGTCTCTTGCTATGTATATAGATACCTTCCAATCTACAAAGGTACCTTACTATCATCACTATTTCTCCTCACAGTTCACACACTATAAAAATTATCCAGCCCTGCAGCCATTGAAATGTTTTTGGCTTTAATAACAGGAACACTTGCATTGGCATTGAGGACACTGGAATAGAAATGATGATAGATTACAATATACTACACCAAACTATAAAAATGACATAAAAATAACCTGCTTCAGACAAAGGACAAGTGACTCCCTTCAAGATATCTCACAGAATTATCAGTACCTGGATTTGAACAGAAAAAGAATAAACATATGATGCACAAGCATAATAACAGATCAGCATCACCATTGTAAAATACAAAAGTACAAACAGTGAGGGGCATGACAGGCATTGTGGGGTGCGACACAGTGCCAACGGCACAAGAGAGGGCACGCGACAGCGATGAGTGAGGGCAGCATCGGACCACAGGGCGCGTGACAACGGCAGAAGGGTAATGTGTTGGCAGCAAGGATGCACAATGACGTCGCGTTGGCGGCACAGGACACAACGGTGTGTGACGGCGACACGAGGGCACGTGATGGTGGCGAGGCAGTGCCACAGGCACGAGAGTGCACGACGGTGTAGCAGGTGGCGGTGAGTGAGGGCCCCTGGCGGTAGAGCGAGGGCACGCGACGGCATGCGAAGGCGCCGCTGGGACGCATGATGGCGGGGCAGAAGGGCGTGGGGGCGTGATGGGGGTGCGAGACGGCGCCGATGGAGTGCGTGCCAGCGGCGTGGGGTGCGTGGTGAAGGCGCGAGGGGGGGAGCGGAGGCGCGATAAGGCGCCGTCGGGGCGCGAAGTGGCAGCGCGAAGACGCGCGAGAGCTGCGCGGGGCCCACAGGCCACCAAACGGCGCCCGCTGGGGCACATGGCGGCAACCAGCGGGGTGCTGGAGGGCGTCACGATGGCGCGATGTCACATCGCAGGGGGGCGAGGCTGTGTCGTGGGGGCACCAGAGGGCATGGAGGGCCTTGATGTGGCGCCAGAGGGCGTCACTAGGGGGCGGGGGCGGGTGACGGCGGCACAAGGGGCCGCGGGGCGGCAGTGCGAAGGTGCAGGCGGCGCGGGTGTGAGAGCACGAGAGCGCGAGGGCGCGAAATGGCACTGTCGAGTTTGCATGCAGACAGCGAAGCGGGGCACGGGCAACGAGATTGCGCCGTGACGTGTGAGACGGCGGCGCGACGTTCCGTGGCAGTGGTGTGGGGACACGATGCGGCGGCGTTGAGGCGCGATACAGCAGCGCTGGGGCGTGAGATGGCGGCGCGGAGGGGCAGGGCACGAAATGGCCTCACGGGAGTCTTCGTCCCGCGGGGCTGAGAGCGCGCGACGTGGCACGAAGAAGGCGGGCGCACGGGTGCACAGGCGCGACATGGGGCGGAGCGGCGAGGGTGAGGCGAACAACGAGGGCAAGGCGGACGACGAGGGCGAGGCAGACGATGAGGGCAAGGCGGACGATGAGGGTGAGGCGGACGATGAGGGCGCGTACTGGCGCGCAAGCGATGGTCAGGCAGCACGGCGAGGAATGAGGGGCCGCGCGAGGAAGAAGGAGGGTGTGGCGTGAGCCAGATGGGAGAGGGCCGCGAGGCGACGGGCGGAGCGGCGAGAGGAGAGCGGCGAGAGGAGGGCGGAGCGGTGAGAGAGGGGTGCGCGCGAGACGGCGCATGCAGAGTGCGGCGACGAGAGATGGGGAAAGGGAGAGGGAGAAGAGAATAAAGAACTTACCTATCACGGCCCCTTGGGCTGTTCCACCTCTCCTCCAATCTTCCTTTCTTCTCGGCTTGTAGCTCGCGTGCGCACAACGACAGCACGAACGGCGATGCGACGGCGTCGTGACAACGTTGCTGGGGCGTGCGGGCGAGAGGGCGGGGCGGGCTCGCAATGGCAGCGCGGGAAAACGCCCGAGCACGGCGAGACGGCGTCGCGAGGCGTCGCTGATGGCAGTGACGCAGGGGCACACGGCGGCTGCATGACTGCAGTGAGGGGCGATGCGACGGCGGTGAGGGGCGCGTGGCGGTGGCGCAAGAGGGTGCGAGTGCGACGCAGGGCCGCGAACTACGAGATGGCGCCGCTGAGGCGCCTGAGAGCGCGTAAGGGCGGCGCGAGGGCGGCGCAGGCGCACGATGGTCGCACGAGGTGCGCGATGGCGAGCGAGGGCGGTGCGGGGCGCGAAGACGGCGCGGGGCGGCGGGCAGACGGCGGGACCGGGCACGAGATGGCCCACGCGGCGCAAGAACTCACGAAGACGGGGGGGCGGGGCGCAAGACGGGCGGGAGGCGGCATGTGACAGCGAGGGCATGCGAAGGTGGCGCGGCGCAACAGGCCACAAGACAGCACATGACGGCGGGGAGAGGGCGCGTGACGACGGCATAAGAGCACGCGATGACGCACGACGACGGCGTGATGACACGTGGCAACGGCACGAGGGCACGGCAGCGCGCGAGTAGACATGACGGCGGCGCGACAGCTTTGAGAGGGCAGCGCAAGGGGCCACGCAACGGCGAGCGAGGGGACGCGCGACGGCGAGCAAGGGCGGCGTGGTACCACCACGACGCCGCTGGAGCGCGTGACGGCGCGTGACGGCGGCGCCAGAGCACGTAACGACGGCGTAAAGGCGCGCAAAGGCGCCGCTGCGGCGGGACGGCGCCGCTGGGACGCATAACGGCTAGACAGGGGGGCGTGGGGGTCTCGCGGGGGCGCGAGACGACGCCGTTGAGGTGCGTGACGGCAGCACGGAGGGGTGTGGCGATGGCACAGGGGGTAGCGAAGGGGATATGGCGCGACACGGTGTCGTCGAGGCGCGTGGCAGCACGAAGACGGGCGAGGGCCGTGCGGGGCCACGGGCCACGAGTTGGCGCCCGCTGGGGCATGTGGCGGCGATGGCGGGGGCGCGAAACGGCGCCATGGGGTGCGTGGTGGCAGCGCGAGTGCGCGAGAGGGCCGTGCTGGGCCGCTGGGGCGCGGAACAGCACCACCGAGGCGCGTGACAGCACTGGCAACAGCAACGCGAGAGCTCACAAGAGCGGCGAGGCAGCGCAACGAGCGCGGTCAGCAGATGGCGGGGCGGCGTTGGAGAGGGCGGGTGCGGCTCACAAACAGCGCCTCAGGGCACGAGACAGTGGGGCGGAGCTCGCAAACGGCGGCGGGGGTGCGTGCCGGCGAGGTGGGGTCGGTGGGGCGTATCATCGCTAGCGGGGCGCCGTCGCGTGTGACGTCGGCGGGGCGCAGGGTACATCGGTGGGGCGCGGGGCGCGTGTGTGCAGCGCCAGAAGCCCGAGACGTTGTCGGAGACTGGCGGAGCGGCGGAGGTGGGGCGACAGACGGCGCGAGGCGCCGTTGTTAGGGCGCAGGACGCGTCATTCGGGCGCCAGAAGCCCGAGACGCCTTCGGCAGAGCGGTGAAGCGGCGGAGGTGGGGTGCAAGGCGTCGTGTGACTCGCGAGGATGCGCGACGGCGGCTGAGATGGCGGCGCGGGGCCCCTGCCTGTGGAATGGCGGCGCTGCGGGGAGTTGCGGCGGCGTGGCGGCGCGTGGCGACACGTCGAGCGAGACAGCGGGGTGAACGAGACGGCAGGGTGAGCGAGACGGCGGGGTGGGGCAGGCAGATGGCGGGGCGGTGCATGAGATGGCCCGACGAGGCGCGAAGAGAGTGCGGTGTGGCTTGCAAACGGCGCCTCGGGGCGCGGAGGGCGTGGCACGGCTGAGAATGCGCTGTGCGGCGCGCCGAGCGAGACGGAGCGCACAGAGAGCGCGGTGGGGCGTGCAGAGGGTGCAGCACGGATGAGAATGCGCCGCGCGGCGCGCAGAGGGCGAGGTGGAGCGCGCAGAGGGCGCAGCACGGCTGAGAACGCGAAGAAGGTGCGCAGAAGGCGAGACAGGGCAGGAAACGGCCCTACGGGGCGCGAAGAAGGCGTCGCGCGGCTGAGAACACGCGGCGTGGCGCGCCGAGAGAGACACAGGGCGCACAGAGAGCGTGCGGCGCGGCACGAAGACGGTGGGGCGGGGCGTGCGAGAGAGAGGGGAAGGAAGCGAGGGTGAACGAGGGTGAGCGACTCGGAGGCCATGCCGAGCGAGATGGGGAGGGAACAGAGGAAAAGAAAAATGAAAAAGGAGGTTAAAGAAACTTACCTATTACCTGCCATTCCGCCTCTCCCATCCGTCTTGGTACCTTGTGGCGGGCGAGCAAGCTTGTGTGCGGCAGCGAGTCCATGGTGATGAGGAGTAGTCACTGAGCTGGGACGACGACGCGCCTCTAAGTCGCAACGTGCGCGTTCGGCAATTCCCGCGGACAGCGCTCGCGCTCTCGTCGACACATCGGCACACTTCCTCAGGTTGTAATAAATTTGATAAAGTGCAGAATAAATTACGACATATGCGTGCTCCTTTTTATAAGCACATGGAAAGATGCGGAATTAATCACTCCATTATCCAGTTCGGAATCGGCGAATTTCGGTAAGGGAGCCCTTTTCCGCGACGCGACTTCGACTTTCTGGACGCATTTATCTTTTAAAAACCACGCAAAATTCAGAATATGTGTGTATCATAGCTTTCCATGTGTACACAAAGTTTCAGCTATATTGGTGGCATATCAGAGTCTACAGAAAATGATCATGTCGAAAGGTGAGCTGAATGTGGCTGAAACCGTGGGAACCAACTTCCTGAAGTTGTCATTTTGAAGTCTGCGGATTCTGGTGGGCTCACCCATTATTAGAACTGATTCATAGATGAATCAGAACAGAGCACACCAGATCCCTCCAGCCCAAATCTCTCCGTCGTCGGCAAAGATCGGGGTTCTATTGAACCATTCTTCAAGGCGCGTCTTTGATCTCGGCGCCAACCACCATTCCTGTGAAATCCACGGTTTGTCCCATTCCCAGGAGATCCACTCTGCCCCGGCCGGTTTCAGTGCGATTCGGGACGGTGGGTCAATCTGAATGCCATTGGTCAGCGTACGAACAATTCCGAACACATGTTGATCGTACCTCCAGGTCTTGAAGAATATTGATGGTCTCACAGAACCGTGAGTGTGGAGAAAGCTTCCTGACAAAATCCTTCCGCAGGCCTAACGTCGAAGCCCGACTTGCGGGGGTGGGTGGTGGCACATTTATAGGGAAGATGTCATCTCTCAACACAACCCGCTCCTTCCCAGGGCCCCAGATCAGGGTAGGGTTCAGAGGGTTCCATCTTTCCTTCCTCGGAGGTCTTTCCACCATGGCCGGAGAATCCACAGAAGGGGTCAAGGTTACAGAACGGGATATCCGGTCGCCATCACTGTTCGTAGTCACGCTGACAGGACCCTCATCCCGGTCACTCTTTGCCCCACCTTCCGACGGCTTCGACTTTCGGCGGGTGGGGGGCCCGATCTTGTCCTCGGTCCTCGGTCTCGCTGGCTCTACTTTCTTCTTAGTCGCCTTTGATTTTTTTGTAGGAGACACTGAGGGTAACTCTTCGACCGCAATCACATCGTTGCCGACCAAGATATCTTTGAAGATCAAGACTTTCTTCCGGCGGGTACGTCGATCCTCCCAGTGGAGCAGAAGGGAATCTACGTCGGTCACAGACATGTGAGACGGGTCCCGCCATTGAAAACGTGACGGAAAGCATTCCAGCTCGATAAACCTCCCCTGGTTTTCCGGTGACGACAACGCCTTCCAGGATATGCCTCTGGCACTGCCGCCTGCCGCCTCTGTGGGAAGACTCAGTCCTCAGTAACTCGGGCGAGTTCATGAACTGGCCCACCGTAAGTCGCGTTCACAATGTCTCTAACTAGCGTCTTCTTTGTGTCGGAGTGCCATTTGGGGTCGTACTCGGGGTACATGAGCTGCTTCTTGTCGTTCATTTCCACCAAAATGCGCGGCTGGCCTTTCACCACCTTCGGCGGAGCCGGCTCTGTCCCAAAGTTTGAAAAGGCAGTGTCTCAAGTCGATGATTACGCACCATCGAAGCTCAATTCCCAACTGTTCATCGCCGCCGACATCTTCACGTCTTTGTAGTTCGGGACCGCGTCGACAAGACCGCGACCTCCATATTCCGGTAGGTAATCGTGCCTAAAAGCGAGGTATCAGACTTAGGAACGAGAAAAGGTTCATGAAGCTCACAGCAATGTGGCGCGTTGCCCATCCGCCGTCACCGAGCTGGCAATGACAACGCATGAAATTCCACATGTAGCGAGCATATGGTCGGTAAACTCCCTGATATACCGTGCACCATATCGCGCTGCAATCCTGACCAGATTATCAGTAATGCACCTACACCGAGTCCGAGAGGGACTGTACTCCTGCTGCTTCTTCAAGGGCACTCCATTGTCGGTCCAGCTCTTGAATATAGCCTGCAGCATCTTCTCTTCTTCCGCAGAGAGATTATCGACAACGAACTTCATCGCTCCCTGATACGTGCCAATTTTTCCTTTGGCCATGGCAGCGGAGATCTCCTTCGCCTTGTAATCTGCAATGACATCCCGGTACTTAACCTCCTTGGTCCACCGCTTGAGGTCCCGGTGTTCGCGCTGGCGGCCATAGAGATACATAAAATCCTTGATGACCTGCACCGGTGTGAGCCATCGTCGGGCGATAAAGGACGGGACATACTTGGGGCCAGAGCTTGGTATCTTTTTCGGGGATGTGGAACTTCTTGCAGAATAGTGACGTGACGGCTTTGAGGACCCCGTCCTTTGCTTTCGGCTCGTCTGCATTCCTGAAGTCTGTCAGGTGCTCTTGCAGCCAAGCCCGATGAGGTTGGGAGAGTACGACGGAGGGATCGGACGACATGAATACTTTTCGTGTGTCGAAGGAAGTGGGAATAAGTGGGGACAACTTCTCGTCGCTCCGCCGAGTTGGGAAAACGGTGGCGGTGCTCGTGTACGTCCCAGGACAAACTGGACACATCGGGGTCCCCACCGATGACCGTCAGCTGGCGGGAACCCTTGTGTGTCTCCAATGGATCCCGGCCCCTCAGCAGACATGTACTTCAAATGTGTTCATCTTCCAAGCGCCAGCCAGGTTCCTAACACGTGGTAAGAAACGTCTCTGGCGTTCTCAATCATACCTTCTTCTCAGAACAGTAAGACGAGACCCCAGCTCTTGGTCATTCCCATCATCAGTCAATTAGTCTTCTCGGTCCCCTGAGGCGGTGCTCGGTGATTGCCGGTGCATCCGTCCCAAAGCAGCGACGATAGTCAGGGCCAGGCACAGTCTTCGGCCCGTAAGCAGCCGAGATCTTATCTTATCGGTAACCCTAGCCCTAGCACTGAAGTGTCCGGTTTTGGTATGGCAAGCTCTGGGGATGCATGCAGAAGATGTGTTGACATTGAGGCTTCGGCATGAGCTTTCCTCCAACATGTCCTCCACTGTACCTGACACATCCCCTCCCACAAGGGGAGAATGTGTTGCACGCTTTCTCTTCTCTACTTTCCAAGACAAGCTCCGCGCTCTCGAACAGGAACGGGAGCCACAGTGGTCAAAGTGCCCGTGGGGCCGCTCTTTGAAGACAAAGCTACGGACAGAGCTCCACGCCATTGCCGGAGTCTTGGCGGTTGCTTTCACAACTCCTCGTGCGTTATCTTCTTCTTCTCCTCTACTGCGTCTCCTGAAAAGAGAACAAGATTACTTGACATGGCAGGCGCGGCGCTATCACGAGCATGGCCCGAAGGCGGCGGTTGGCGCTGCAAAGGAGGCGAGCCTCAAGAAGGAGTTCCCTCCGTTGAACAACAATGAGGAAGTACAGCACCTTACTGGGCCATGTACCATCGTGGACAAGACAGGTTGCATCATCGCCTGGGTTCTTCCTAAGGCCCTGTCTACAGAGCGGCAGGTAATGTCCTCGGTGCGTGTCCTCCTCGCTAGCAATTGACAACCCGCTAGGAGATTATGCTGGGAGCTACGAGACATCTCGAACCCCTGCTTACGAAGTCACGAAAGACCGTTGGCGAGGATTCAGACATAGGGCGACTCGCACCCCAGCTCTTTCTTTCGGAAAGTGACCCTGGTGTCACAATGACACCGGGCCATCTCAACCTCTCTCCTGGTTGGTACCAGCGGGGTCATGACGTGCGTAATTCGGATGATCTCTCTCTGTCCGGTCTCACTCGTCATCCAGAAACCCGACAACACCATCGCGACATCGACGAGCCTTCGGACGCCTCAAGGGCGGCAATGGCTCGAGGCAATCCAGGAGACGAATGAGATCGTCGCGGCGATCCTCTACGTCATACATCCTGAGCTACACAGAGCCGGGATGAGTGCAATGGAGTCGCTTCGAAAAGTCGTTGACGACCCGACAGTCATAGACACCTGGTCATCCCCGTTCAATGGCGTCTCGGTCATCGTGAACCGTGAGACACCAGATCACCGCGACTTCCATGGACGAGGCGACTGGTACGACATACTCGCATCTATCGGGACATACCCTGAGCTATATCTCGAGCTCACTACGTTGGGCGTTAAAGTCGACTACCCTCCGGGGACGGTCGTACCACTGCTTGGGAAGCTGCTGGTTCATCGCGTCCCCCGCTCTCTCCCGGACCGAGTATGCTATGCATGGTGGTTCCGTGACAACGTCCATCGAAACATGGGTAGCGTTCTGACACGCTGGGCATGTCGAAAGGATGTTGCCAGTGGCTACGATGGTGCCCAGTATGTTACTGTACCTACATGACAATGTAGTCTCCCAGCTAACGCCTTCCGTCTCTCGGTTAATATGAATGACTTCGGCACGGCAAGACCGGCTTTCGGCGAGCTTGAGTCATGGCGACCTTGGCAGTGACTTCGGCATCGTGACTTCGGCATTGACTTCAGCAACGTGACCTCGGCAGTGACTTCGGCACCGTGACCTCGGCAGTGACCTCGGCAGTGACTTCGGCAGTGACTTCGGCAACGTGACTGAGATCTCGGTCACGAGGCTCCGCGTCGTCGCGGCATGGAGTTACAGCGAGGAAAGTAATGTCATACACCACAACACCATGGCACACAAATTTACTAACAACAAGTTCGTTCAAAGCACACGTCGGTACACTGGCGGTCGCTGGCGTAACGATAAGCGGTCAATGGTCTCAACCCATACCACTGAGGAGCAGGCCTCAAGTAGCAAGCGTTCTCGGCTGGACATCGGTGACGAGACACCGAAGGACAGGACCACTCCAGAGCCATACCGAGAGCCACTGATCATTCCCCGAGGCAAGGTCCGTCTGCGTTGCGTTGCAGTCTGTAATCAGAGGCTGATTGAAGCAGACACAGCGAGAGTACTTGGACGATTATCTCCTCCACAGGAAACAGTGTTTGTCCTCCGTCATCGAGTGCGAGGCCCCTGTCATTGTCTGTTCCCGAACAGATTGCGAGCTGCCTGGAGAATGGCGTTGCAAAGATTGCTTCGGGATGCCTGCATATTGCAAAGGATGCATGCAGGAATCCCACTCCTTACTGCCTTTTCATCGCACGGAGCGATGGACTGGCACCCATTACCGCCCTTCGTGGCTTTCGGATCTCGGTATCTGCCTTCATCTCGGCCATGGAGGGAAACGATGTCCGAAGAAGTGTGCTCAAGACTTTGCTACCACCGTATTGACTCCTAACGTCAATAGAAAGTCGAAAGGGAAGGTAAGCTCTCTGAATGTCCACACGAGATGGCGTGCTGACAATGCCACAGTCGTCTACTAAACAGACCGAGTTACCAGATATCACGAAGGTCCACATTCACGAGGAGGTGGACGAAGATTGGGAAGACATCGCCGCCGAGGAGGAGATCGTTGACCCTATTGATGGGGGCACCGAGACTACCACCAAGAAACGAGTCATGATCTTGGTTGATACATCGGGGGTACACCGTATCTGGGTGGAGGAATGCGAGTGTCAGGACGCGCAGCCTATTGATCAGCAGTTGATGATGGCAGGACTCTTCCCTGCAACATTCAAAGACCCGAGGACTGCATTCACATTTCAGGTCCTTGATGACCACAGGATGGAGAACCTCGAGTGTAAGACTACTCCATTCCAGTACTTCAACAAGCTCAGGCGCATCACGAATCCCGCGTTCCCAGATACAGTGGTGGTGAGTCCTTACTCTATGCATGGTGCTTTGACTGAACCCATGTTGTAGGACCGCTATCGAGAGCTTCTTCGAGTGTCACGCGAGTGGAGGGATCTCAAGATACGCAAGTGGCACGGCTTTGGACATACCGAGGACGATCCGGGTCCAGGTGACTTAGCTCTTTTCTGCTCGCTGTGTCCTCAGCCTACCATCAACATGCCCGACGACTGGGAGACAGACCCGCAAGTAGCTTTCCTGTCCTCGGGCCGAGGAGTTACTGAATATCTCCATCTCTTCAGCGAGCGATACATCCGGTTTACCATCCTTGATGGAAATTTCAAACTGGTCCACCTGTATATGCGGCGCCCGGAGAACAATGTGCCTTTGAATGATGGCCTGGCTTTCTTGGTTATGGCCGACTGGTACAAGAAGCATATAGCAACCTCGAAGGAGCCTCGGCAGGTGCGCATCCTGTATTGACTTGCGATGCATGCTAAGGTCCTGTCTTAGCGATCTACTTGCCACGCGCACCGAGCTGTAAATCAACGAAATGCAAAACGGAAGAATCTGAGATCAACCGGGATTGGGGCAGCAGCATGTATGCATGGCTGTTTTGTGCCACACGCCGTGGCTGAATTCTACGCCGGCGAGCAGTAAGTGTCCTACCGGAATAGCGTTCAGGCGGAGATCTCACATTTGTCTGATCAGGCAAAGAAATATGGATGTCTGCACTGTCTTCTCGCTCAAGTACAACTCCGAGAAGATCCCTATTGCCATCATCATATACGACATCATGTGTCAATATGGGGTCAATCTAGTCACCCGGGTTCAAGAGTATCAGTTTCTTGACATGCCATTCAAAGTGGAAGTCCGGACGGGAATCGGCCTCTTTCATATCCACGGACATCAAGAGAAATGTTTTGCCCGTTTCTCTCCGTCCTTCATCCGTGGCATGGGCCAAGTGGATGGCGAGATTGTTGAGACTCTATGGGCTCCGCTCAATCACATCGCTCGCAGCACCGAGGGGATGGCTATTTCGCATCGTCAGGAAATGATCGATGACCACATGAATGACTCCAACTGGAAGAAGCTGGTCGGTGCAGGTGGGCTTCCGTGCCTTCCTCGGCCCGAGGAGACTAAAGCGATTTTCAGTCTCATCCTTGGGGAAACGCTATCTCTCGGCCATCAAAGGGAGAACAAGCAGCAATGAAGACTTTAAGCGGTTCTGTGAAGGATCATCGTCGGCACAATTGGATTCGTGGAAAGCAGCTGAAGTGAAAGCACAGACGATGCGAAAAGTAAATCCCGAGGCGATGGATGTCTACGACATTAAGGTCACAAAAGGCCAGTCGTTGCTGCTAATCACTGACTTATATCTAATCAACTTGGCTGGTGAAGCCCCAGGTAAGGCCGCAGTTCAACAGACTTTAGTGGATAATGAAGCGAGCAATGGCCTCATTCGGGGCACGACTTCGTGGATCAGTCAGGGTCTGAAGTTACAAGAACAACAGTGAGCTCATCGGCACCTACCTGAATGGTTCCTCGGTGTTGGTGATTCTCAATTTTGTCCTTTGAGACTTCAACTTGCTGCTCATATAAGGAAGTTTCACAACAAGATATCGCCTGAGGATGCAAACAAACTAGAGGACCGGCGTAGGCTGCTCCAGGGAAAGATAGATACATATGAGAAGCAAGCCGCTGACTTCATGCAATCTCCTTTTGAACATACCGAGGACCTTGAACTTGCCGAGAACGTGGAGCTCAACGATCCCCAGTGGGATGACATGAACACCGACTTCCTCCAGCCGGCTGCTCGGCCTGTCGGGCGGTCTACGGCGGTGCCTCCTGAACGTCTTTCCCTCACCCTGCCATCTACCGTCGGTCAAAGATTACGTGAAGGGCCCAATTATCAGCGCCTTCGCACATGTGAGATCAAGCTTCGGGAGGGCCAGATGAACGACCACCTTCACGACTTACGCCTTGCTCTTGCACAGAAGTCGTGCGTTTTTCGTCTTCACGTGCGCAATAGCAAGAGCCAGGCGACGATTACAAGAGCGTGGAGTGCTGTAAATGCTGTGGACAACATAGTGCAGCAACACGCTAGGGCGTATTGTCTTGCTCGGAACGCCACTGCTGCACTAAATGCGTCACAGGATGTTTTGGATAAGTATCAAGTGCTACACAAGAATCAGTTGCAAGCCCAGACATTTGTCATTGATCCTAATGTCGTCGGTCAACGTAACCTGCATCTGCCATGGTTCTGGCATATGGATGTTGGCAAGACCGCAGACACCAGTCAATACATGATTGATTGTTAGTGCATTTTGTCCTGATCATTGCCTTCATGTGCTGATTTCCTATAGTTTATCGAGTGCAATGGCTTCGATCAAAGGCTCGTCGGGACCGCTGGCAGGAGGAATATGTTCGGGTCCTCACCGAGATGCAGGCGTTCGTCCTGTACTGTCGACATCATGCGGGCAAGTGGACGGCGAGACTTGATTTCGGAGGTTCCAATCAACCCGGCCATACCTCATATGCAGCCCGTCTCTCTGCGATGTGGACCGAGATGGCAGATCAGGCCATGATTGGGTTCGAGGATGTGTTGTCACCGAGAGACATGGACATTGCCTTCCACGGTGGAACATTTGCTGTATTTCCCGACATATACAGGTCGCAGTCGTAACCTCCCATTTCTAAGTTACACCGAGCAGAGGTCCAGCTTCCCCAGTATTCATCGGGCACGCCACAGCTCAGTTACCGACGTCGGCACCTTCTTTCTCGGTGCCGAGCGCCTGCCGAGCACCAAGGCCTGAATCAGCCAAGCAGACTTCTCCCCGGTATGCGTCGGTCACATGCTGGCTCAGTCACCGACGTCGGTGCAGTGGTATCTCGGCGGGGACCAAACGGCAGCGAAGGTGCCATTTATTGGGGGCACTGAGGCGCGGAAACTCTATGTAAATAAATTATGCCCCATCCCGACCCTTCTCAATGTTTTCCGTGAGCTGGGCTAGGTCCCTGTACCCGCGCGCCATCCTATCAAGCTTCTCGGCGATGTTGTTCAGCGACGCAGCACTGATGGTGACGCTGGGAAGCGCTACTGCCGAGCCGGTCCCACGGGCGAATGGAGGCTGCCGGGTAGTCCCGGTCTGCGTTGGGCTGGCACGTGGACCGGGGGGCGGTGGTGGGGGACCGGCCAAGAGACCTGGGAGGTGGGCACGGTGCTGGCCTAAAAGACGTGTTAGTATAAGGTGGAAGCAGCGATGTGGTATTCTATGCTTACCAGGGAACATGGCTGTCGAGCCCTTGCCAGCTGATACCGTTGCCTGACCGACACCTACATCCAAACGACCCTGCTTGACAGGGCGCGGGGTCTCACCTACACGGTAGTCAGAATGTCATGTATAAGACAAATGTAGAGCTTACCACGAGCTTCCTCATCCGTCTCCTCTGCACCGCCAGAGCGGGCACGCTTCGCGGGTACCTTGTGCCACGGCATTGGCACGGTGGCGAGGATGGTGCCAGGGGCGAACGTGGGTACGTTCTCCGGCCTGGCGGACGTGGCCCGGGGGAGAGAGAGGGGGGGGAGGCTGACAAGGGCTGGGGTGGTCCCAGCTGGTTGAGTGATGGAACCCCGCCTCGAAGTGGGGCGCGACTGCGGAACATCGTCGTCGTGGTCGTCCGGAACACGATGCACACCCTGTACGACTTCCACGTCGACGTCCTCCGCACCCTCCGCATCCTCCTCCACCAGCTCTATCACATCCTGCTGCTCTTCATCGGGTGCGGGGGATGAAGAAGGCTCCGCGGTCGCCTTGCGCGTCTTCGAAGAGGGTTTGGCCTTGGGCGCCATGATGGTAGGAAGATGAAGACAGTTCGCGTTTGACGCGCCAAGTCCTGATGTGGCGTGGGAACGTCACCTGACAAAAGTGGCTTGGACGCGATGGCCGACGTCGCCGCATTCCTACTTCTCACCGTACTATGGACGTCGTAGTTGCCACAGTCGCCGACGCCCTCACCGCACACGCCTTTCAGGCCGGTGTCGCGCTCCACCACAACGACGGCAAGAATAATGCGTCGCTCATGGAGCGTTGGACGATGGTGATCACTCACAACATCGTGGTGAGTAATTGTTTACCATCCTGGGCGACATTTATTCATATCCTGCCAGGTACAAGCCAAGAAGCTGCTTAGTGTTCATCCCGACCTTCAGGATGCAGAATTCGCTCCCGGCACCCCAATTGGACTGCTGCTGTCGGAGTTGGACCGAGATTCCGAACCCATCGACCTTAGCTGGTGGGCAGAGAGCATCGGGGACCAGCCAGCGGAAATAGCGGAGTTTTACGCGGTCGCAGAGCCTCCAGCCGGCACCGTTTACTGGTGGCAGCGCGATCTGTCAGACCCAGGTGAGTATCCAACGACCGATGCATGAAGTCCAATGGTTCTTATGATTCTAGACCTGGCAACAATCCCGGCCGACAACTCCCTTGATGTTACAGCCGCTATAGCTAGCTTACTTGCCCCTCCACCGACGAGTCCCCCGCCAGCAGACGCCGTCGCCCAGCCCAATGCAGCCGAGCTGGCACAGCCACCGGGCGACACCGACAAAGAAGACACCGAGATGCCCGAGAAGGAAGTGGCGCCCGATGAGGATACCGAGGTGACCGAGCGCCTCGAACTTCGGGGTGAGTTTGGTCCCTGTGTTCTACACATCGGTGATGTGAGAGCGGTGCGTCGCGGTAGAATTCTACCAGTGACAGTCCATTGACGCGATTCAGGGCCTGCCATGTGCTGAATGCATCGCTGTTCACAACGGTGGGGTCTGCTACTTTTCCAAGAAGTCATGGTTGGCAGGTGAAGGCTGTGGGGCTTGTGCAAGCGCCGACCAGCCGTGTTCAAGGGCGACTGGTAGGCCGCGTCGCGACCTCGGAACAACCCCGACAGCGCTGTCAACAAGGTCGTCGGTGCCATTGCCATCCCCAAAGGAGGCCAAGTCTGTTAAGCCTACGACCGAAGTTGGTAAACAGGTGGCTTCCAAGGACAAGCTAGAGAAGTCGGCGGCTGTCAGCCCCAGAGACAAGCACCGCATTTACACAGTGCACGACGGACGGGTTCTGATTCAGCCCTGAATCACTTTTAATTAGACATGCTCGCAGAGCGCGGTGTCCACTTTTAATCGTACAAACAGGAAATGAGTTCCCACGGCCTCTTTGACGCGTCAAACACTAGCAATGAGTTCAAATTCATAGCTTCACAGACTTTTGTAATGATTCTTCAACTAATCTTTTGACTCAGTCGAACATTTGATCATAAGGATATATGTAAAAAAGAAATTCAAAATTCTATGAATGTATATAGTCTACATAGTGAAAGCAGCAAGGGTGCAGCACAGGTACAAGTGGGTGGCGGGGGCGTGCAAGCACGAGATGGTGACAGCCTATATACGAGACGACAGCGGCATGTACATGAGACTGCCATCAGGTGCGAGCGGGGACGAGGGCGCAAGACTGCAACACGTGTGTGAGAGACTGACACACTGGTGTAAAATTGCGGAGGGCACGAGAGGGTGCCGCGGGCCATGAGACGATGCTGTGAGGCACGACAGGGGATGGGCGAGACGGGTGCAATGGTGGGGCGTACGGAGGCGGGTGAGACGTGCATGGGCGCGACAACACGAGACAGACACGATGAGGGTGCGCGGGTGCAATAGTGTAACAGCGCACTAACAGTGCGACAGGGCGATGATGGTGCGCCGGTGCTAGGGCAGGCACGAGACCAGCACAACAACACGAAGGTGCAATGACGGTGCGCGAGAGACAGGCGAGACGGAGACGATGGTGCAAAGAGAGTGCGACATTTCAATGAGGGTGCAATGAAGCGAGGACGCACATGCGCGGCTGGGGCACGCGATGTTGCTGGGACAAGAGGGCGCAACAGACTCGCGTGTGCGAAACGACCGTGCGGGCGGTGACGCGGCGACGTGAAGGCATTGGGAGGGCACTGCTGGGGTGCGCGGCCTCGCTGGGGCGAGAGGGCGGGACAGGCCCGCAATGACAGCATGGGCAGAAGACTGCCCATACGCGGCGAGACGCAGACAGCACGGGCCGCGACACCGCGACGTGACGTTGTTGATGGGGCATGTGGTCTCAGTGGGGCGAGAGGGTGGGGTGGGCTCGCAACGACAGCATTGGCGGGAGAGGGAGAGGGGGGCGAGGCAGTGCCACAAGGCACAAGAGGGCACGGCGAGGCACAAAAGTGCGTACATGTGGTGCCACGCGGCACAAGAGGGCAGCGAGGGGTGCGCAGCGCGATGCGAGGACATGCTGCACGGCACGAGGGCGTGCGAGGCAACACGGAGGCGTGCTTGGCGGCAAAATTGCGGGTGCGAGACCGCATGCGTGTGCTGCAGCGTCGCCTGGGGGGCGTGAGGTGGAGAGAGCGCGCGTGGGGCAGCACGAGGGTGTGCGAGGGTGCGTGGGTCGGCGGGTGCAAGAGCGGGCGCGCCTGGTGCGCTGTTTCTAGGGAAATGGTGTTGTGGGGACGTGACGGGACAAACGGCGGCGGCAGTGGCATGAAGGAGTGTTGCAGGGCGGTGGCAGCGGCGAGAGTCAGGGGGCAGCAGAGCACTGGGGCGTGTAACGGCCTCGCAAAATGGGGGCTGGAGATGGCGGCCGGGGCGCCAGACGGTGAAGCTGCGGCGTTGGAGTCAAGACGATGGGGTGCAAGATGGCGCACAGTATACAAGGCACGCGAGCCCGGGATACCGGGCTCGGGTGGTTAGTACTTCTATGGCAAAATCAAGGGTGCATAATGACGCACCTGTATACCAATATCCTCGTTCCCTCATTCCATGTTCCTTCCATAACTCATATGGTGTGTGCAACATATTGAGGAAGGCTGGTGGAAAGTGACTGGACAATGGGCAGGAAGAACGCTAAGTCCTGCTGCGGTGAAGCAGACAGCGCTTCAGTCTCCGCTTTACACTCCGACGTGTTGCCGAAGGGTGCCGCCTCAAGAAGTACCAACGGACATTTGAGCAGTTCAATCTCCGACCCGAAGCGGCAGGTTGGCCATCCTCGGTTGCTCTCTCGAGCCCCCGACTGGACTTGTGCCCACCGCAGCTCCAGCGTGCCCCGCAGCTGCCCTCATATGCCCAGGACCGCCCTCGCTGATGCACCCAGCCGCCCTTGCTCGCGTTCTCGAGCCCTGGCCGCCCTCACATGTCCCACAGCCGCCCACCGCCGCCTCGCTCATCCATCACCGCCCTTACTCGCACACCGCCGTCCTCGCTCGCCCACCACCACCTTTTCGCGCCTCAGCCCATCCCAACTCCGTCTTCGCGGGCCCACAGCCGCCTCCACGCGCCCTGGCTCGTCCACTGCAGCCCAGCACATCCCACCGCCGTCCTCTCTCACCCCAGCACGCCCCACCGCCGTCCTCGCTTGTCCACCACCGTCTTCGCTCGTCCACAGCCGCCCACCGCGGTCTTCGCTCGTCCACCACCGCCCTTGCCACCCCAGCATGTCCCACCGCCGCCCTCGCTCATCCACCGCCGCCCTCGCTCATCCACCGCTGCCCTTGCCGCCCTCGCTCACCCGTACCACCCTCATTCACACCCTCGAGCCCCGCGTGTGAGGTCTCACGCTCCCACACCCTCTTGCGCCGCACAGCCTCCCTTGCGCACCTGCGTAAGCTGCGCTGCTGTCTGCAGACGCTGTTTCCGCCCCCGCGCCCACCGTCGCCCTCAAACGCCCCGAGCCGCCCTTGCTCGCGCTCTTGCACCCCACAGGCGCCCTCGCTCATACTCTCCAGCCCCACATGTCCCCTTTCGTGCCTGCCGCCGCCTTCACACGCCCCGGGCCGTCCTCACTCGCACCTTTGAGCCCTGCGTGTGCTCTTTAACTGTGCGCCCGCCCTCTCGCACCCTGGATCGCCGTCGCTCGCACCCTCAAGCCATGCACGCATTCCCAAGCCACGCGCCTGTGCTCTCGCGCCGCGCAGCCGCCTTCGCGCCCACGGCCGCCCTGACACGCCCCAGGCCGCCCTTGTTCGCCCTCTCGAGTGCCGCCTCTCCTCTCCAGCCCCGCGCCCCCGCTCTCGCGCCCCGGGTTGCCCTCCCCCGCGTTCTCGAGCCCCAGTCACGCCGTGCCTTTTTCGCGCCCCATGGGACCACCTCGTGCGCCGTCCCGCCGTCTGCGCGTCATGCCCCGCACTTTTCGCGTTCCATAGGGCGGCCTCGCGCCCCGTGGGCCGTCTCATGCCCCACCCCGCCATCTGCGCACCCCACACCGCCGTCTTTGCACCACATTACCCTCTCTGCGCCGCGCAATGCTGTCTTTATGTCCCATGGGCCATCTCGTGGCCCACTCCGCCGTCTCGTCTCCCACCACACCCTTTTTTGTGCCCCACTCCGCCGTTCGCGCGCCCCACCCCACTGTCTTACGCAGTGTCTTCTCGTGTCACATCCTGTCATGCGGCACTGCGCAGTCTCAGCCCTCGTTCTGCCCTTTTAGCGGCCCATCCCGCCCTCTGCGTGCCGCGCCGTCTATGCGCCCGTGTCGCGCCCCACCCCGTCCCACTGTCTCGCGCTGTGGTACGCTGTCTTCGCGCCCAGCCGTACTGTCTTCGCCCGAACGTGGGCTGTCTCACTCCCTTACCCCGCCCTCTGCACGCCGTGCCGCGCCGTCTTCGCGCCCCATGGGGTCGTGTTGTGAGCCTGCTGCCTATTCACGCACGCGTGCAACCGTTTCACGCTGCTACTTGTTGCGCCCGCGGCCCTCGCTGTTCCCGCAACAACCACCCTCGCGCCCCTGCCACATGAGCCCGTGCCGCCGTCTTGTGGCCCATGGCCCCGCGATGCCATCACATGCCTTCGCACCCCCACCACGCACATCCTCGTGCCCCGGGCGCATGTGGTGCCATGTTGCGCTGCGCTTCCTCTCTCGACCCCCTCGCCGCATGCTTCCGCTGCACCACGCCTCTCTGCAGCCGGGCTCGCATGTCCGTGTGCTGCCCCTCCGCTGCCGTGCCACGCCCGCGCATAGCCGTTCCGCGCTCGTACGCGCCCGTTTCGTGCCCGCATAGGCGACAACCTCGGAACCCGTGTCCTTAGCGACACTCTCCGCGAGCGCACTGTTCGCGCCTTCCGCGCCGGTGTCGTCACATGCTCCCTCTCGCGCCAATGCGTGGTTGTGCACTGGCGCCGTCCTCTGCACATGCATTCTTGCGCAACACCTTCCGGGCCCGAGCCGTCATGCTACTGCACCTGCACTATCTCGCGCTCGTCGCTGTTTCATCCCGTGCACGTCTCCATCTCGCCTTGCGCGTACGCCATTGTGCTCTCCGCTTCCGCGCCCTCGCGATTCACCCTCCCCACCGTCGCTGTCACGCCCTCTCACGCCGTTATGCGCCTTTGCTGGCGCTGTCTCGCCGTGCACTTGCGCACCTTGTCCCGTAGCTCCGCAGCGCAGACCCTGTCTTGCCGTGCACCTGTGCAATCGCGCCCTTCGCACCGTCTTTCCCGTCAGCCTTCTTGCGCTGTCGTGCCCTCCTTTTCGCACCATCGTGCTCTCCTTCTCTTGGTGGCACCATCTTGCTCTGTGCCTGCACCTGCATCACCCCTCATATGCAATGCTGGTGCCCTGTGCATCTCATGCATGCCCATTGGTGCCACAGTGCCCTGGTCCCTACATCTGGGGCCATCTATATCTTTGTTCTATGAAGTGCATGTTGACTTTTGAGGACCATTAATAAAGTTTCTTAGTTTAATATGTTCTGGGAGTGTACAAAAGTGAAATGTCATAATAAGAATAGTTTGAGGTGCTTCTGCAGCCTACAGGGGTTCCATCGACAATATAGTCTGTACAGGACTATAGATCTTGGACTGGTGTTTATGTAACCTGCAGTTGCTATAGATATTCTTACTATGTCTATGGCAGCTATGGACCACTCTAGAGTTAGCCAGCCATTTCCATAGCATCCATAATGTTGTAAACATAAGCCTTGCTATGTAATTTTCTATTATTTGGGACAGACTCTATGTCACAGTTGGCAAAGACGAAATGAAAACTTTTCCCTGGCTGAATCAGACTTGCCACACTTGTGATGGCCCACTCCCAACTAGTGAATGCAGTAAGTGATCATTGATACTTTCCGGGCATCATCTAATCATTGTTCATCAGTCCCCGGGTTGTGTTCAATGTGAGAAGGGAGACACGATCTGCATGCTGGAATTCGGGCCCTGTGAGAAAGGTGGTGCGTGCCAGGCATGCGAAAAAGAAAAGAAAAAGTGCTCCCTGGCGACCGGGGAATATCACACACTCGGATCCCTGCTGCAACGAGATGGCGACGCCGAGGTACAGGTGCCCTTGAAGAAGACCCCTCGCAAGATTGCTCCTAAGCCACGGCCGCGGAAGAAGGCACCTGCAAAAGAAATTTATGACCCAAAGGAAAGCGAGGAGGAGTTAGTCCCAAAGCGTCCTACACGGAGCAGGAAGAAGCCGGAGGTTGTCGCCACAGTGGAAAGCACGCCGGCGACGGTGGCAAGCACACCGACGACTTCGAAGCGAAAAGCCAGTGAGCGTGAGTGTCATCTCGCTTTCTTCCTCGCCGGAACTACACTAATCTTCGTTGTTTCTCTAGTCATCGGATGCATTATGACAAAGAGAGTAAAGCAGACCGAAGCCGCTCAGGCAGGCGTCCCCGGCAGCTCCCATCTCGGTCCCTCCACCATGTCTCTTCTCAAACGGCTGGCAGACACCGGTGAGGCAGGCTCGGCGCTGATTGATCGGATTTACGATTGCCAGCAGGAGCACATGACGCAAGGCGATTCTCACTCGGAGAAGCTAAACCAACTTCTCGAGAATTCAGAGAGCATACAAGAGCAACTGCAGGACATCCGGGAGCGACTTGAGAACTTAGAGGACATTGCTGGTGTGGATCACGTGGAAAGGAATAAGGCAAAGAGCAAGGGCAAGGGCAAGGCGAGGGCCCGCAAATAGCGGTAGTAGTCACTTCCTCGGGACACACCCAAGTCCATGTGCAGTAAGTCCATCTCATCGGGCAGGGGCTTCTCGGCTGGTTTTCGCAATCTCGGTGAACGGACAACTATTATCACATTCCTTTCTGTGCTCGGTCATTACGTCGGTAGGTCGCATTTAGAATATCGGTATACCCCTAGTGGCTTCTATAGCTACGATATCTGGGTAGATAACGTATATAGTTCGCATAGATTTCTCTGGTGTTCGACTTTCCCTGGTCAACACCAATTATAATTGCTTCCACTCGCCAAGGTGTTGTTGTTGATTCATGACCGTCTCGCTCGGCGTCTTGTTCGAACGCAAACTACCCCCATGCATTGAAGGAAACCACAACCGCCCTCGTCAAGTCTGCAAAATCAAAAATATAATACGCAATACTAACTATCCCATCTTAACTATGTCTGGGGCTTCGTCTTGTCGGTGGGGTTGAACTTGCCGGCAAGCTTCTCGTCGTTGATTGAGTTGCACAGGTTGTAGGTGTACAACTCGAGACCGACCTGTGTCCCCCACAGCTAGCC
>NSJX01000126.1:23300-34387 GCA_002286715.1 Dentipellis sp. KUC8613
TTCGCGTCGCTCTGCCTCTCGGACTCCTACATGCCTCCGTCTTGGCTTGTAAGTGCAGTTCTCTTGAGGCTTCCGGCGCGAATGCGGGCGCGAGTGCGTATGCGAGTGCGTATGCGAGTGCGGGCGGGAGTGCGACATGGCGATGGCGATGGCGATGACAACTAGAGTCAAGTGATGAGCGCTTGAGCTGGCGCGTCACTAGAGCCTTCGGCAATTTCCGCGCATGGCTCGTCAATGCAGCGTTCTCGCAGAGACAGGCTCTCTGAGACCCGAATAAATTTTCTAAAATCTCAACTAAATTTCTCGACTCGACTGGATACACGATATACCTCTGGAAATATTTTCAAGCGAGATTAATGCCTCTTGCATTCAAAATAGTACATCTTCCGATCTGGCCCTCTAAAGCACGCCGCGACTTCCAATTTCTGAGCGATGTAGAGATGCAATTGTTTTGAAACTTTTATGGCAGGTGTATATACTAGGCTTGTACGTGTCGTCGAAATTTCAAAATTATTGAAGATGAAATGAGCGGTACAGAAAATAAAAGAGAAGTGTCTTGAACCAATGTGGCTGAAATCCGTGGGAACCAACTTCCCGAACTTGAGATTTTGAAGTTCTTCGAGTTTTAGTGGCTCACCCCATTATTAGAACTGATTCATAGATGAATCAGAATTGTGCAACTACTGAAGGAGTTGTGGTAGAAAATAAGTATGTAACAGTGTCCACTGTTCAATCATGCATGACATGATATACACACTTTGTGTTTTGAACATGACATGATTTTTTGATCTTCATTGTGAGTATAACAATGTCAGAAGCTTGTGATTTATTCTGACATGAAAGCTTTAGATTTGAACTTGATCTCATTCCAATATTTACTTGATTCAATCTAATGGAACCTGACTTGACTTGCTTGACCTCAATATCATCTAGTTTGATCTGAGATTAGCTGACTTTAATTGATTTGAACTGAAATTGAACTGATTTTATATGAATTAAACTGATTTATGTGAGTTGAATTGATTTAATGTGATTTAATGTGATTTCATTTGATTTCATTTGATCTGATTTGATCTAATTTAATCTACTTTTACTCAATTTTATGGAATTTTATCTAATTTTATCTGACTCAATGTGATTGAACCTGATTTGAGTTGATTTCATTTCATTTGATCTGATTTGATCTGATTGAATCCAATTTTACTTGACTTTCTCTGATTGCATCCACTTGATCTGATTTGATTTGATTTGATCTGATCTGATCTGATGTAATCCAATTTTACTCAAATTTATCAGATTTTATATGCTTTGATTTGACTTAATCTGATTTAATCTGATTTTTCTTGATGTTATCAGATTTTACTTGCTTAAATTCAATGTAATTTGCATTTATGTCACTGTGTATGATTTCACATGATTTAATCTGATGTTACCTGATTTTATCTGATTTTATTCGATTTTATTCAGCTATTTTGAAGTCTGTATGGAGTTTGTAGTGTCATTAAAGTTGTTGTATAAGCAAGGTAGATATGTGTACTAGAAACATTTCAATAGGGGTGAGGTCATTTGGCCTAGTGTTAACCTGACATTTCTGGGCTTTTTGCAGTTCAATGCCTGAGGCTGTCAGTTCAAGCCTTGCTCAGACCACTAGCTTCTTGTTGCCCTGGCTGCCAATTTGATGGTTCCTGATTGCATGACATGGTCATGTGATCAATCTACAGGGGTGCAATGTTTGTGAAAATGTAAAGAATTGAGTCCCATCACAACCTTCTGTGATGGCAGGAGTTTTTGATGGCTGATCATGTGAGCATGTCACATGATTGATTCTCTATAATAGTGCTGTGTTGAAGTGCTCTTGTGTTGAAAAGTTTAAGGGCTTAGATGATAATCTTGACAAGTCAAAATCCATGGATTTCAACTTTTTGAGGTGTTGCACATTTTCAGCTACTGAGAGTCATTGATGTGGACAGCTGCTGCTAGCCACCATTGGAAGTCATGATTGTGGAAAGCAATTGCCCAAAGCAGCGAAAAAGGCTTTGACACAGAGGATGTTGATGTGGATTCCAGGCTGCCAGCCCCTGTAAAGCTACTTATAGGCCAGACAATCCTAATAGGCTGGTAGAAAGATATCCATCTTGATAATTCTGCTATACAAGGTCCCCTTCTATGTATATAGATACCTTGCTATCAATAAAGGTACCTTACTATCATCACTATTTCTTCTCCCTACAGTTCACACACTATAGAAATTCTCAGGCTTGTTCATTGTCACAAGGAGTCCTGCAGCTATTGAAATGTTGTTGGCTTCAATAACAGAAACACTTGCATTAGCATGAAGACACTAGAATAGAAATGATGATAGATTATATTGCCAGAATCATAAAATGCTACACAAAATAATATAAAAAATAACTGCAAGGGGCACAACACGGCATTGTGGGGTGCCATATTGCACAAAGGGGTACAAGAGGGCATGACGGAGCAGAAGGCGGCGGCGCAACGGTCCAGACACGCGGTGCGGCGTGGTGCGAGAGCACGGCAAAGGGTTCGAAAGGGTATGGTGGGGCACTATAGGGTGCCATGGGGTGCCAGAGCATGGCGAGGGCGCAAAGGGACACGCGGGAGGGCGCAACGGGCCACGCAAGAGGGTATGACGAGGCACGAAGCGACGGCGCGGGGGTCCATATGTCACAGCACGGTGTAGAAGTACGACGAGGCGATGTGGCGTGGCGCGACGGGGTTGCGAGGGCGTCGAGAGGGCGTGCCGTGCTGCAATACGGATACGGCGCCATGGGGTGTCAGAGCACGGCGAGGGCTCGCTGCGGGGCCCGAGTGAGCAAGGAGGCGCGGCGGCGAAGGCGAGGGCACATGACGACGACGCGTAGCAGCGGCACGAGGGCGCGGCGGCACGCGAGAAGGTACGACGGCGGCGCAACGGGTTTGGGAGGACGGCGCGAGGGGCACGCGACGGCGAGCGAGGAGGCGCGGGATGGTAAGCGAGGGCAGCGCGGGGCCACGGGCCACAAGACGGCGCCGCTGGCGTGCGTGAAGGCGTGTGACAGGGGCGCGAGAGCGCGTAACGACGGCGTAAGTGCGCGATGACGTCGCGATGGCGGCATGTGACACACGACGGCGTGCGACGGCACCACGAGCGACAGCGACGCGAGGGCGAGGCGGCGCAGCAGACAGCAGTGAGCGAGGCCCCCTGGCGGTACAGCGAGGGCGCGCGACAGTGTGCAAAGGTGCCGCTGAGGCGCGACGGTGCCGCTGGGACGCGTGACGGCGGGAAAGAGGCGCGTGGAGGTGCGACGGGGGCGCGAGATGGCGCCAATGGGGTGTGTGACGGCGGCATGGGGTGCGTGGTGAAGGCGCAGGGGGTAGCGGAGGCGCGGTGGTGCGAAAAGGCGCCGTCGGGGGACGTGGTGGCAGCGCAAAGGCGCGCGAGGGCCGTGCGGGGCCACGAGATGGCCGAGATGGCGCCGGGAGCACCAAAGGGGGGCCGCGCGCGGGTGCGAAATGGAGGTAGGGGCGTGTGAGGCAAGGATACATGGGGCGGGGCGTGAGATGGCGAGGTGGGGCGCAAGACGACCCAGTGAGGCACGATGAGGGCGCGGTGTGAGTGAGACGGTTCGAGACTGCGCGACGCGGCGTGCAGACGGCAGAGAGGGGCACGTAGATGGCAAGGTGGGACGATGTGGGCGACACGTGACGGCGACGGGGCAAGGGCAGGTGGCGACGGGGGCACGACTTGACACGACAGGGGTATGACGGGGCGCGACGGGGGCGCGACGGTGGGGCGCGACGGCGCATGACGGCATCGCAAAGGGGGTGTGACGGTGGCCCAGGGAGGGTGGCGGCGGCGGGGGGCGGCGGCGCGAGGGCGCGTGGTGTCGTCGCGAAGCTGCGCGATGGCGTCGCGATGGGGGAGTGAATGGTGCGTCATCGCGAGGGTGGGGGGCGTCGTCGCGAAGGGGGGGTGAGGGCGGCGCAGGGTGGGGGCGGTCGCGAAGGCGGCGTGACGGTGGCCCAGGGTGGGTGGCGGCAGCGCGCGACGGCGCGTGACGTCGTCGCGAAGGCGAACAACGGCGACGGGATCTGGGGCGCAAGGCCGAGTGAGGGCGAGCGAGCGTGGTGGTACCAGGAGCGCGCTAGACGCCGCTGCTGAGGCGCGAGACGTCGTGATGGGACGCGTGGTGCACGCGGGTAGGAGAAGGGCGCGGCACGAGAGGGCGCGGCGGGGCGTGAGAGGGCGGCGACATGGCGCCATGGGGTGCAAGAGCGTGGAGAGGCGGCGCCGAGCGGGGCGAGAGGGTGGCGCGAGCGTGGCGGTACGTGATCCTTCACCACCGAAACGACACCACAGGGCGCGGAAGGGCGGTGAGGGGGAGTGGCGGGACGCGAGAGTGCGCGGCGGGAATTCGAAAGGGCAGTGTGAGGGCTCCGAGGGGCTCGAGAGAGTGCCGCAGGGCGCGAGAGGGTGGTGTGGCGGTCGAGCGGGGCGGGGCATGACGGAAGCACGTGGTCGATGGGGGCACGGGAGAGGGCGGTGGGGAAACGCGGGCACGAAACGGCCGCGCGCGGGTGTGGAACGGTAGTGGAGGTGACGTGCGGGGATACGCGAGGCCGGCGCGGCCGCGTGAAGGCACTGGGGGAACGGGAGAGGCGGTGCCCGGGGCGACGCGCGCGAGGTGTAAGGCGCGTGACGGGGGCGCGATGGGGGCACGTCGACGAGGGCGCGAGGCGGGGCGGGGCGCACGATGGTGGCGCGATGGCGGGGAACAGCGGCTCGAGGGTGGGCGCTGGAGTGCGCAAGGGCGGCGCGAGAGCGCATGGTGGCAGCCGGGTGACGGCGGCGCGGAAACCCCTGGCGGCGCGAGTGCACATGGCGGCGAGCAGAGGCCTCTTGCGGTGGCGCAAGGGCGAGCGAGGGCGCATGAGGACGCGTGAGGGCGGATGTTGGGGCGTGAGGACGAACGACGGGGCGTGGTGGTGCGAGGGCGCGTGGCGTGTGGACACCGCGGCGCCGCTGAGGCACGAACGAGCGCGGCGCAGCGGAGGCACGTCAGGGCGCGCGCGAGAGCGGCGACGTCGGTGGGGCGCGAGACGGCATCGGTGAGGCGCGAAGGGGCCTCGGTGGGGCACATACGCTAAAGATGACACGGGTGGCGGCGCGACGCGAAAACGGCGGGGTGGGGCGCAAAGACCGCGCAGCGCGGTCAAAGAGGGCGCGGCATGACGCACAGACGGCGCGGCGGCCGCGAGGTGGGCCTACGGGGTATGAAGAGGGCGGGGCGGGGTGTTGAGAGCGCGTCGCGCTGCACGACAGGGCGTGACACCACGCGACGACGGCAGGGTGGTGCACGACACAGCCCATGAGCCGCGAAAAGGGCGGAATGGGGGCCGAGAGCGCGCCGCGCGGCGCGAAGACGGCGGGGTGGGGTGTTGAGAGCGAGTGACGCCGCGCTCAAGCACAAGGCGGCAGGACGGGACGCGAGACGGCCCCATGGAGCACGAAGACGGCAGGGTGGGGCGTGAGACGGCCCATGGAATACGGAGAGCGCATGGCACAGCGCGAGGGGCGCACGGCACAGCGCCACGCGACGGGGCGCGACACGACACGACGACGGCGACACGACACGACGACAGCGAGGCGGGCAGCAGACAGCCCACAGGCCACGAAATGGGCGAAACGGGGGCTGAGAGCGCGCAGCGCCACGCAAGGACGGCGGGATGAGGTGCGCAGATGGCGGGGTGGGGCACAACACGGGCCACGGGGTGCGCAGACTGCGGGATTGCGCACGAGGTCGCGCCTTTGCGAGTGCCCGCCCACCTTTGCGCCTGTCCTCTCGTTCTTGCATCGGCAAGGTCAACCTCTGGCGTGCGCGCACTCCTCCGCGTACGCTGCACCGGACGTCTCTCTCGCACACGCCCTCTCTCACTCACGCCCGCTGTCTTGCGCCGCGTGCCAATTCTCTCATCCGCGCTGTCCGCTCGAATCTCCGCCCGCCGTCTCGCATCATCTCTGGGACCCCACCGCACCCTCTCGTGCCTTCACAGCATCGTCTCTGCCGCGCGCCAACGGACTACAAGACGGCACCCGCCAGGGTGCGTGGCGGCGACGCGGGGGCGCAAAACGGCAGCGGAGCACCAGAAGGCGTCGCTACGGCGCAGGGTCGCGTCGCTAGGGCGCGAGCACGAGGGCGGGTAACGGCGGCACAAGCGGGTCAGGGTGCGCAGGGCGGCAGTGCGAGAGGGCGTGGGGCGGCCGCGCGAAGGCGCGTGAGGGCGCGCGAAGGCGGGCGATGGCGGTGAGGGGGGTGGGGGTGCAACGGCGCATCACGGCGTGTCACAGAGGGCGAGGGTGACGGCCGCATGAGGGCGATCACTGGGGCACACAGGCACTGACGCGCGTGACAACGACGCGACGGCGGATAATGGCGGCGCGGGGGCGGCCCCTGGCCCCTGGGGCATGGGAGGGCGGCAAGCACGGCGAGACGGTGTCGGTGTGCGCGAGACGGTCCCATGCAGGAACGACTAGCTGTCGAGAAAGCGGCAGAGCGGCGTCGCTGGGGCATTAGACGGCCAATACGCCGTCGGGAGGGCGGCGGAGCACGTTGCTGGGGCGGGAAGGCGCGAAACGATGCGGGAAGGCGCAAAGCGGCAAGCGGAGCGGTGAGAGGGTGGGCGGAGCGGCGATACGGGGGCGCGTGTGAGACGGCGCATGCAGAGGGCGGGGTGGGAGGGAAGGTGCTAACTGGGGATCGTAGGCCCGAGTGTGGCGGGAAGAATGACGCCGGGCAGAGGGCAGGACGGCAGAGGTGCGGCAGCAGCACGGAGTGCAGGAGAAGACATGTGGGCACCGATGCCGACGCCAGGGCGACATGCATGGGGCGCGCACATTGGAAACGCGGGCGTGCGAGAAGACGCGGGCGTGCTGTAGGCTGGACGATGCCAGTGACGTCGCACTGATGCCGCGAGACTGAGGAGACCGGACTGCGTCAGTGGACGGGCGTGCTGCGACACGCTGAGTGTGACTAAAGATGGGGTGAGGAAAAAGGTAGAAGGGAATAACGAACATACCTATTACAGCCCCTTTGGGCTGTTCCACCCTCCTCCAAAATTCCCTTCTTCTCGGCTTGTGAGCATGAGCTGTTGGGCGGATGGGGGCATGGGTATATGTGTGCATGAATTTTTGTGTATGCGTGCGCATGACGGCGAGGGCGTAAGGAGTAGGAGTAGACGAGCATCGACTTAGCACATCTTCCGCGCGACGACCGCTCTCGGCAATTCCCGTGCAGGGCTCCTTGACGCGGTGGTCACACAAAGACAGGCTCTCTGAGGGCTTAATAAATTTGAGAGAATTACTAGGAAATTAGAGGCTGCTTAAACATAGTCCATCTACCTGTTTGAATATTTTGGGAAGCTCGCGTTTGGGTTTTGCGTCTCTGCAGTAGTAACTTTCAATCTCACCATCTCTAGCACGGCGCGACTTCAGTTTTCCGAGTGATGTAGACATTCAAAATTTGCAAACTTTTGACATCTTGTAGATATAATACTGATCCATATGTATGCCAAATATCGTGTTGATTGAATGCCATTTGAGCTGTTTGAAAAATGAATACACTTGGAAGTGAATCAATGTGGCTGAAGCCGTGGGAGATCATTCCCCGAAGCAGCGAAAAAGTTGAGGACGTCGATTTTGAAAACCGTAGTGAGAATGTCGATACTTAAGACTGATTCATAGATGAATCAGAATAGTTGGAAGTGGCATGCAGCAGGTTCTGATTTAGCCAGGGGTGATATTTCATCTTAGTTCATTACTACTTGGGTTTATGATAAAATTAAGACTTCATTAGTATTTACCAAGATGAAATACCCCCCTGGCTGAATCAGATCCTGCCGCACATGTGACAGCCCACTCCCAACTAGTTCTGTAAATTGTTGAATAAATTATGATACATGTATGATACAATGCATGACCTTTACAGATGATGCGAAACACACAATCGAACTATTGGTGCCGATACTTAGACTTGCAGATTTCGCAAATGGAGTCCATTTCCGCGACGTGACTTCGAGTTTACGGGCGACTGTGATGCTCTAAAAATATAAGCAATTCATGGTGTGTCTGTACTACCGTCTTCCATATGCAGTCCAAATTTGACAGCAATTGGGCAAGTAACAGAGCATACAGAAAATGAACATGTCGGAAAGTGAGTGGATGTGGCTGAGATTGTGGGAATGGACTTCCTGTTGGGGTGATTAAAATTCTGTTGACTTTGGTGGAACCGACTCAAATTAAAACTGATTCATAGCTGAATCAGAAATGCCATGTACAGCATTGAGTCAAATTCAATAAATTCACATAAAATTGAGTGAAATCAAAATCAGGAGAAGTCAAATGAATTCAGAAAAGGTCATGTAGGCATTAAATGAAGTAAGATCTAATTTTATTGTGATAAAGAATAAAACTGTGTGTTTAAGTTTATATGAATTTAATTTTGGACAGTGAAAAAACAAGATGAATCAGATCCTGCCGCTTGCCGGCCCACTCCTCACTAGTAAGAGAGCTGGGCTTGCTTCTGGCAGATATTACTCACCTTCTATCAATCTATAACCAGCTGTGTAGTTCAAATAATCAGAGTAGTTCAGAGAACCAGATAATTCTTTGGGCTACACCACTGTTTGAATTATCGCTGCATTGTCGAAATGACAAGTCTTGAGGATATGGTGTTGCTATCCAGATCATATACAACTAATATTAGATCTGCTGTGTTGGCTGCAGGCCTGGGAGATCAACCAGATGGAGCAGGAGATGTGCTCCTACCTCGAGTGGCAACTCAATGTCGAATCTGTTATACTTGCCGATTTTGAGGCTCAAGTGCACTATAATCTTGATAATTCATGTGCACCTTGTGTTCTATGTTTGTTTAGACTGATACATTCTCTATTGTTGCTCAGCCTGTTCTGACATTCTACTGTAGTCTACTCAGAGCTACGCGCTGCTACAGTAGATCTATGATCGCTACTGGGTAGCTACTGGGTAGCTACGTACGGTCTTTTGACAAACTCCGAGCTCTACGGGTAGTGCCGATAGCACTACCATAGATGCCGGTAGATCAGGCACAGCTATAGTTGATCGCCGGTTCATACGAGCCGGATGACACATTTTCCTGATGGTGCGCCGTTGCTAGGGCATGCAGGGCGCAGCGATGGCGTAGAGGGGCGGTTACAGGGGCTCTATAGGGCGGTGAAGTTGTGGGAGGGGGCAGCGCGAGCATGGCGGCGTGAAACGGTGGCGTACAAATGCGAAGCGGCGTCGTGCAGGCGTGGAATGCGCGTCCTGCGCTATTGCTAAGGCGGGCAGGTGCAGCGACGGCGCGGTGGGCAACTACCATGGCGGGACAGGGAGGCGCCGAGAGGGCGTCGTGCGCTGTTGCTAGGGCGTGTAGGGCACGGCGACAGCTTCACGGGGCCGTGACGGGGCTGCGCGAAGATGCCGGAGGCACCGAGGAGGGCGTGCATGGTGGAGCGTGGGTATGCAGCGCGACACGACAGCGCACGGGGCAGCGAGATGGCGTAGGTTGCACGCCCTACGCCCGTTGCAAGGCGGGCAAGGCGACGGCGACGGCGAAGGGGTGTTACGACCTGATACGAGCACATGACTGACCTATGGCACCTGACTTCGTCTTGGACTATTACTAATTTCCTTTCGTATTACTGATACGCTGACTGATACTGTACTATTCTTATCCGCCAGTACCATCCCATCCCCTTATCTCCTATCTCTACCACTTGCACTGGCGATGACCCACCGGCCCTAAACCCACTGTACTATAAGTATGACGACTCCAGTAGCTACAATCCTTAGCTTGTTCTCCTAAGTGTAGTACTCAATACACTGGGTTCTCATCTATCCCTTCGCTCTCGCTTGGTCTGACAGGCTAGGCTCTCTATACCACAAGGCGTCTCCTTGTGCGTGAGTGTAGGAGTACCAAGGCCCGTGACCTGTCTCGGTCATCGGTCCTTACAAGGGGCATGCGAGCGACGGCGCAGGGGCATGCAAGGCGGTGAGGGCACGCACGGGGCGGCGAGAGCGAGAGCGATGCGGCACGCGGGGCGGTTGCGAGGCGGCGCGAAGCCATTTCACATGCCAAGAGGGTGGACAGCGCGCGTTGTGCGCCGTTGCTAAGGCGCGCTGGGCGCGGCGGCGGCGCATGAGGCGGATACGGTGCGGCGCGAAGGTGTTGGAGGCACCGAGAAGGCGTACGTGGCGGGGCGTGAGGGTGCAGAGCGACGTGGCAGCGCACGGGGCAGTGAGATGGTGTCGAGCACACGTCGAGCGCCATTGCTAGGGCGTGCGAGGCGGTGACAGCACGGGCAGGGCGACAGCAACTCGAGCGAGGGTGGCCGGGGCTCGAGCGAGGGCGGCGGGCGACAAGAGTGGGGCGAGGCAACATGGCAGAGAGCAAAAAAAAAAACTTACCTTTCGCAACTTCGCGTCCCTCTGCCCCTTGAACTCCTACATGCCTCCGACTTGGCTCGTGAATGCAGTTCTTCGGGGGGCTTCATGTGGCATGAGTGCGGGTGGGAGTGCGAGTGCATTGAGGATGGTGATGGCGAGGACATGACGAGGAGAGTCGAGTGATGAGCTGGCGTGTCGCCAGAGCCACAAAGACGGTCGGCAATTCCCGTGCATGGCTCCTCAACTCAACATTCAGGCAAAGACAGGCTCTTTGAAAGCCGAATAAATTGTCTAAAATCTAAACTAAATTTATAAAGTGGTACCCATACATAATACGCTCTTCAAAATATTTTCAAGTCAGTTCAATGTGTCTTGCATCGACAATGGTACATCTTTCAATCTGATCCTCTGAAGCACAGCGCGACTTCCAATTTCTGGGCGATGCAGAGATACAAATTGTTTCAGACTTTTATTGCAGGTGTATATACTTGTTTTGTACATGCCATTAAAGTTTCAGAATGATTGAGGATGAATTGAGCTGTACAGAAAATAAAAGAGAAGTGTCTTGAACCAATGTGGCTGAAATCCGTGGGAACCAACTTCCCAAACTTGAGATTTTGAA